>NJDC01000080.1:12798-31190 GCA_002245475.1 Calephelis virginiensis | reverse complement strand
ACCTAGCTCTTATTCTGTAAACTACAACATTTCATTCTTGTAGTAATAGAGATCATGGACTAATTTCCAACGGAAATAGAAAATAGGAGGAGGTTGTAGTTATTTTCGACCTACCTTTACCTATTTGTTGAATTAATTTGTAACTAAATGTTAATAATCCGCTAATTCTGTGTTCAAAAGTACCTAAAGTGACATATTCGATTCCAATTTCCAATTCGCATGATATCGAGATTCAAGAGTAACCCTACTGATCGCCGATATATTAACCACCTATTAAATTGTGAGCCATTTACATAACTTTCGAGCTAATTCTGCGCACCCTGGTTGCCCCTGCCTTGCCTTTGTGAGTGTGGTTATCTTTGTCTGTGGTCTAGCGGTCTAGGTATTGGAGTTGACTTCATGAGATCCCGGGTACGATTTCCAGATCGGTCAACAAAAAGAAAAACTGGATTTCCAATTTTCTAATTAAGAAAATGTTGGTATTAAAAACGTGCCCGGTTGGCGATAGGCTTGCCACCTATCACATTGTGGGACTGAGTATTTTCGGCTAGTCGAGGGTGACCTGGTTATGTCTCTGCCTGCCTTTTCAAGGATATGGGCGTGAAGATACTCACATTATATGTATAGGCTGAGATTAGTACCGCCATGTTAGCCGAGGGGTTAACATAAACACGTCTAAAGCTACTGAGCGCCTAAGAGGCTCGGGTTCGAATCCCGACGGGGGCATATAACTGTAGTTTTTTTCACAACTTTTTTATCTATTTTATGTATTATTAGATACTTACTAAAAATTAATTATTTGTGTTAAAAAATATTTTGTTAAAAAAATTAAAGATATTTATATTGTATTAATATTATTATAAATCTGAATATTCACATTTAGCGTGCTCATCGCATCACTAAACAATTCCTCAATCCATATAAACTGTTAAAAACTATTAAAGTCAAGCAATATAAAGTTCGCCGGATCGGCTAGTTCACAATAAAAATTAAGGAATCATCATCCGGGGAACAGCGCCATCTAATAAATTTACATTGCTATTATACGGATGTAAGGTTCAGATCAGACGTATAATTTGTAAAAACCGTCGTTATAAGAAAATTTGATACCCATAGTGACATCTGTTGTCTTAGAAAGGAGTTACTTATTGAATTACACAATGACATAGGACATTGTAGGTCTATTATATATATTGTCTTTGATAATACCAAAAACTGTGTGGACTTAGTGTCTTCGGTTAGCAGTAGGTGTTTATGCCTCTGCCTTATGGCGGAGGTATGGGCGTGAAGATACTTTTTTTTTACATAATCTTAGCTACTAATTTGAAACAGTTTTTGCAACTAATGTACGCGAGAATTGATATCTTATGTGAATGTGAAACGTACCAGCAAAATTGGTATGGTTAAAATAAAAGGAAAGAAGTTTGTGTTCAACTTTAGGCACATAATTATATGACATTAAAGTTATAAAAAAAACCTGTATGTAATGTAACTAAAAACCATTTCGATCACCTCAGCTTTCAAAAAATAAAATCCTTATCTATATCGATCCTTTCAAAAGCTATGATGCCACTGACATAAAGAAGATGTTAATTATTACTAAGATAATTATTTTTTCAAAATTAAAAGTCGTAATAATATGTCGTCAAAAGTAATAACATACGACCTATAGTTCAATGTACTTTGTCATAATACGACTTTGTTGACTATTTATACGTTTAGTATACGTATAGTTTTACGTCATTATTTAAGAAACTAACCAAAGCTATTGAATTCCCAAGCAAAGGTTTACCAGAAATTTGCGTGTGAGGTGTGACGTCAGAGCTTGCCATGATCTTTTGCGGTCTTCACTGTTAAAAAACCCAAATGTGTTATTAATATATTGACAGTAGTAATATCTTCACGCCTGTATCCTCAAAGTGGTAGGCAAAGGCACAACCAGGGCACCCACGACTAGACACTAAGTCTCACAACGTGATAGGTTGCAAGCCTATCGCCAACCGGGCACATATCCAATCCCGAGCAACATTTTTTTTATTAGAAAATTGGAAATACCACATTTTCGTTTGTTTGCCCGACCCGGGATTCGAACCTGGAATTTCGTGAGGTCAAATCCAACACTTGGACCGCTAGACCACAAAGGCGATATATATAAAACATTTGAAATTTATTTCAATACGAAAAACATATTGAGTTATTATTATTAACCTCTTCAAAGTAAAAGGGAAAGATATGGCGACATTGCGAAGGTTTAATGTTTAGCAGCGGGAGTGAAAACGGTGAAATAATTATAATAACGGTCAGAGCAGAACCCTAGTACTATTACTTACATACTAACATACATACATAGTACATACACACATATCTTCACGCGAAATCCCTTACGGGGTGGACAGGCAGTATCGAGTACCAAATGTCACGAAACAGATTCTGATTCAAATCTGGCTGGTTTCGTCCACATTAATTACCCTTTGTATACAAACACGCCTGTTTCGAAGACTCTTGAAACCACCCTCAGATGAAACCCGAGCGATAGTACTTAGCTATATATTAATACGTGATGCCAAGACTTTGGACCCCTTTTTACGAAATTTGCGCTGACGGAGGAGCATGAAATTTGGCACACTTATAGTTTATGTGTAGGAGAAGTGCAAAACGGTAATATTTTTCAATAATAATGCTAATAAAGAACATTAAATCAATAAATAAAACATTACCCACACTACCATGCATTAGACACACACAAACAAATATATTGATGATTACGATAAACGATCACAGATGGCGCACTAACTATTCAGGAAACAAAGTATAGTCGTAGTTGGTCTTAAGAAATGAAGATGGCTTTCTTATCAACCTATAGTCGAATTTCGACCAATGGGCGACCAGTAGTCTTTGATATTATGCTAGTTTGAGCTTTGGAATTGTCAAAACAACAAGTAAAATATACAAGTATAGGTAATTGGCGAAGATAACCGATTGATTGATTATTGATTTCTCAACGTTCAAGTCTTTACGCCCAGCGGGGCTATTCTGTATCTGTTAAGTGATGATCACTGGGTGGAATGTACATCAAATGGCTGTCAAATGACGTGTTTTATATTTCCTATCTCTATCGTATTTCTTTCGGTCACTGGAGATAGCTAATATAAAACACGTCATTTGACAGCTATTTGATGTATACTTTACCTAGGGATCATCACTAAAAAGATACGGGAATCAGGGGGCTGAACAAATAGCCACAGCTCTAGCATGAACATATATCGACTACTCGGTAAGTCGGATAACGCATTTTGATAAAAAAAGGACTTTATTAAGGCCCCATACTTAGTCAGCCAGAAGAGCCAATCAGCGCACTCCCCCGTTCCATGATTACTATGAAATATTGCGCTCTAAAGTAAATGTCTTAAGCGCCAAATCACTATTTTTGACACTATAAAAGTAATTTGAAAAAAAATATAAAAACTGAAACAGTTATCTTTTAGGTATAATACTTATCTATGTTTATGTTAAATCTGGTGTCGATATTTTCATAATTGAAGTAAACAGTTGGGTTTTGCTTTCAAAAAAGGGTTTACCTTTTTAATTTTTTTCTATCGAGCAAAGTGAAATGAATCGTGTTTTGGAAACACTAGTCTTATAAAGCATATTAATGTTAATCTTGTGTATTTTTGTCGCCAAGATCCAACGTATTTTAGCATACATGGCCCCTTTTAACCGTCCGTAAAAGAGCGGACGAAGTCGCGCAGGAAAACTAGTGGCCAGATACACCAGCGTGTTTATCTCACGCCCTGTCGCCAATTGCATTTCATTATGTAGCTTCTAAACTAACACTTGTCGCTGATGCAAATGTAACCTTACATCTTACAAATTAAAGTGTATTCTTGTTATGGCACTCGTAAGTAGAATAAAGATAGTCCTATTAGGCCAATAAAATTTATAGTCTCCGCCGGACGGACGCTATCGTACTCTAGCCGTACATTTCTTGTCATACTAATTATTGCCACAACATCACAATTAACCCCCGTTTGACCCGGGCTCCTTTGCAGAATAGACCATCTGCCTTCCTGTGCTAGGCAGCTCGTAAAAGGCGAGCAAAGGCTTACTGTCACTAAAATCGTCACATCTGACTAGGTGGTAGAGTTTCGCAGCGACTCACCCGAATTGGCACTAGCGCCTTACCTATTCCCACCGCCATGACGTCAAAACTTGCTGTGGACGTGTTCCGTTCCGAAGGGTAAGGTAACCGGTAAACTTACTTTTGTTGGAGGCTCAACATCCCGGCCTCAGGTTGGCAACGCTCCATTACCACCTTTGGTGTCTCTAGGCGGCGGGAATTTCTTACCATCAGGAAATCCGTCTGCTTGTTTGCCATCCAATATCATAAAAAAAAACAATAACTAGCGTTCGACCTTGGCTATGTTCGCGTCGAGTTGAATTTTTAAATTAAAATCATACCATCAGGAAATCCGTCACTTTATTTAGCTGCTATTATCAAAACTAAGAATATCTCAGTTCCTTCTTGGCTGATACTTGAAAATAAGTTAAATTTAATAAGTAAGTAAGTATCTTCCCATATCCCCGAAGAGGTAGGCAGAGGCACAACAAGGGCACCCACTACTAGCCGATGACACTAAATCCCACAATTGTGGGACAAGGTGGCAAGCCTATCGTCAACCGGGCACATATCCAATCCCGGGCAACGTTATTTTTTATTAGAAAATTAAAAATAATTACATTTTATAATTTTTTATGTTGCCCGACCTGGCATCGAACCTGCGACCTCAAGAAGTCAAGTCCGACGCCGGACCGCTAGACCACAGAGACGTTTTTAAATTTGTTTTATTTTTAACAGACTCCAAAAACGAAGGAGGTTTTCAAATCTCAATTCGACTGTATGTTTGTTACGCAATTACTCGGTCAATCGCCAACCGATTTTACTAGTAGGATGGTTATAAAATTTATGTGAACATTTATGTTTCGAAAACATTTGCTATCTTTCGGAAAAAGAAAAATCAAACCGCGACGTGGTTACCCTATAAATAATTAGAGTCCGATTTTGCAGTTTTCCTGTGCTTAATTATTATAGAACAATTTTCCCATAACGTCATGACGTGTTCCGATTCGGAGGGCAAGGTAGCCGATAAACTTACTTTTGCTCGAGGCCTGACATCCCGGCCTTAGGTTGGCCAACCAACTTTGGTGTCTCTCGGCGGCGTAAATTTCTTACCATCAGAAAATCCGTCCGCTTGTTTGCATTCCAATATCATTAAAAAAAACTTAAACTGTATGCTAGACAGCAACACTTGCACCTTTATTTCTACTTCACGAATTGAATTAAAAAAAATACACAGCGCCTGTTAAAAGCGAAGCAATGAAGTGTTTGACCGAAACTTTCATCAATCGCGTATCCGGCTCGTTGGTCTAGGGGTATGATTTTCGCTTAGGGTGCGAGAGGTCCCGGGTTCAAATCCCGGACGAGCCCAAACACTTTTTTTTGATTTTTTGAGGCCTTGAACAGTGATATACACATTACATACATCTTTATATATATTTCATGTGTGCGTCTGTATGTCACTGAACTAGCCTAAAAGACTAGAACGTATTTTGATGTAATTTTTTGCACGTGCTCAATAAAATTCGAGAATGGTTTCGATTCACAATTCGGTCCAATGGAAAATATTTTTTTTAAATATTTATTTTGTAAGAAGTCGTTGACTTTGGAATGTTTTACACTAGCTCCGACAGACAGCGCTACTATCGGAGCATCAAATATTATGTAGTAACTGATAATGTCATGCGATAGTTTGCTGGATCGGCTAGTAATATTATAAATACGAAATTCGTTGCTTTGTTTTTACTACAGTCTGACTGTGAACTAAGGTAACCAGGCTTAGAAAAAACTCGTGTTTGTTGCAGGTTGACAACGCACCTTTACCACCTTTAGTGTCTACATGAATTTTTTACCATCAGGAAATTCGTCTGCTTGTTTGTCTACCAATATAATAAAATGAAAATAGCAAAAATAACATAACAGGCTAGCAATAATCTTTATTTAAAAATCCCCATTCCCTTGAAACTAAACCTAAACAGATGAAACAAAACATCAAAAATCATAGAACAGGACAACCTCTATCAGCAGCTATGTAGCATAAAATAATTATAAATAACGTACTTAGTAAATTATTATCGTTTCCGTGGTCTAGCAGTCCAAGGTGTTATACACTTGACTTCATGAGAAGTCAGGTTCCAAATTCCGGGTTAGGACACAAAAACATTTTTTCAATTCTGTAATAAAATCAACGTTTTCCGGGATCGTCTATGTGCCCGTTGGCGATAGGCTGGCCACCTATCATATTGTAGGACTTAATGTCTTCGACTAGTTGTGCGTGTCCTTGCTGTGCATCTGCCTACTTCTTCGGGAAAACCGGCGTGAAGAAACTCTTAGTTTGTAAATCAAATCTTCAAGCAGCAGAAGGCAACGCCTACTTATTACACATAAATATTTGGAATGTCCAATCAGAAAATGAGTCAATCGAATTTCGCATAATTTTTAAAATTGATAGTGCAAGAGGCCTGCTAACGGTGGCAACCCTGACACTGACGTCATCACAATTCGATACAAAATTAAGGCCACAGGCCCAGGAAACGAGTATTTTTCATTGTATTAAACATAAGGCAAACGCTGGCAATGCTGCGTTCCGACTAGTTATAATTTCCATGACTTATTGTACTCACCGTACAGAATTAAAATTTGTATAACTAGCAGTTTCACGCAGCTTCGCCTGCGTAAATTGGCTTCTACTGCATCGATTTTGATGCGACGAGAGCCGTATGCTTTTTCGCTATCTTATTACATAAAAAAATGGACAACTTATTGTACATTACAGATATAATACAATGAACTTAAAGTCAATAAAACATAGTACAAAATGCGAGAGCTTATATCCAACCCGTAAAGGGACATTAATAATAATAATAAATAGACCAAGGGGCTGATTTTGAGTTGGCAACTGAGATACATAATCAGCACCCTGGTGTCATTTGTACTATATAAAATATAGTTGGTGTTAAAGTTCACGCCTAACGTCACCGCTTATCTCAAAGGTCCGAGTTCTTTTTATTTTGAAAATGACTAATGTGTTGCCAACCTCGCGGTTTTTACAGCTTCACGGGGCTTTGTGGGCCGAGCAGAGTGCTCAGCCCTTGGGTTCGAGTTCATCTTGAGTAGGCATTTGTATGCTAAAAATAAATTTTTGTTCAAACACGAACAAAGGGAAGTGCGAAGGCACTAACAGGACTACCTTTTCTCAGAGCGTTTTGTAATTTTCTTTGACCTTATTAGTTCTTCTTCTTTTATAAATATGGCTTTTGATCGTTTTTCACGACTACTTGGCTAATGTCAAGTTAGTTAATTCTTATACAATATACAGTCATTAGTCACTATGTACAAAGTCATGTCAGGTCAGGGTCTTGAGTAAAACAGTGGCTTCGTTACTCAAGCTCATCTAGTGAGATTAGACGGCAGCGAGGAAATAGACGATATGCTAATTTGTTCATGATTATTTCATTTGTGCAATTTCACTGAACAAAATTAATCTAATTCCCACCTAAATTAACCAATTTCACTCAATATAAACACGAAATTCAATAATAATGAAAAAAATACGACAACCTTTATTCACGACGGCGCCAAAAAACAAAAAAAAAAAACTTATGAGTTAGTTTCGTCGGCTAATACACCTAACACGAACACATAATTTGCTCATGTAGGGGACAGGGAACGTGTGAAAATCAATCCGGATAAATTTATTTATTTAAAATGAAATATCTTAAAAGGTGACGTAGCTTTATATAACGTTATTATATTGCAAACAGAGTATAATTTATTTGTAGCGTAATTTCTATACATTTGTTTTATGATTTTATTTTTTACTGTCGCTTTATTCCACCGAGTGTCGAATCTGGTGCTAAATACACTCCAAAATGATCCATCCACATGGAGGCACACGTTCTCGCAGCTCGGTGGTGTGCAGCGCTACGTTGGGTGGAAACGAGGAGAGCACGGACGCAGCCTCCCGCTTTCTAGGGCTGTCATTGCTTTCGATTTTTTTATGACATTAAAAGGCAAACAAACACTCATTTCCTGATGGTAAAAATACATGTCACACTTTAGACATTGCTGGTGCGTCGCCAAACTGAAGGATAGCATGACTCTTTTGTAAGCGAGTATACGAACTACCCTAGCCTTCAAACAAATTTGCCGACGGGTCCTACGTAAACTGGTACAAATGCAGTTGCACAACTTTACAGGAGAGCGATTTGTATGTTTTAATGCGTGTAACTTTAACATTATACAACGTACATAGTTGAAATTTTGAAATAGTATACTTGAATCCTTTAGAAAAAAAACTGCGTTAATAATTTTAATTATTTTTTCATGAAGTTAAAGAATGGGTTGTTTAAGTACGAATGATGCCTTAAAAACGTTAGTGACATTTGCTGCTTGTACCAGTTTACGTAGGACCCGTCGTTGCGGTCGCAGAAGAATGCGACTTGGTCACAGTCAAAGTATAGTGACAAAATGAAGTTTTTTTCCTCTTGAGCCACTTTACAGGTAAGAAATTTAGCGCAGGTTATACATTAAAAGGCCTGAAACAAACATTCAACAACATTTTAGAAAAACAGCGTAACAGAGCTGAAAAATTATATGCTGTAGGAGCATATAATGCCTGTAAAATGTAAACGAAAATTTCTTGAGAAAATCTAAGCGTGGACTAAAAACGGGTCAATTACGAGAAAATTTCGACTTCATAAAAATCAAATATATGTTCACATACCTAAATATGGCAGCAGCGTATTTCAAACTACGTAGTTTAAAGCAAAGTCGCTTCCTCTGTCCCTATTTCCCTCTGTATGCGTAAAATCTTTAAAACTACACAAAGCATCCAAAACGTAAAAAAACGCATCAAATTAGCGTTTTTTTAATGGTTAATATGTATATTTCCTAACCGTGCAAAGCCGGACCGGACCACAAAAAAACACGTTCTAAATATACAATAAATTGGGTATTTTTTCGATGCCACTGTCAAAATCATACTAGATAGCTATCACCTCGGTAGTACGTTCTTTCAAATAAAAACAATTAAAATTGTTTCACAAATTACGGATAAATCGATTAAACGTAACTAAAAAGTATCTTCACGCCCATGTCCCCGAAGTAGTAAGCAGAGGGACAAGCAGGGCTCCCACGACTAGCCGAAGACACTAAGTAGTATTTTTTATTTATTATATTAGTATTAGTTATTTTTATTAAAAAATTCAAAATAAACATTTTCTAACATTTTTGTTGCCCGACCCTGGGATCGAACTCGGGACCTCAAGAAGTCAAGTCCGACGCCGGCAAACATAACTACATAAAAAATATTGGTAATTAAACCTATTACAACCTCTTTTTTTGGGAAGTTAGTTAAAAATGCACAATTACTTAATAATGTTTATTACCCAGAAGACTACAGATATTTGCAAAGTACATGTGTACATAAATACTAAAATTGCTTAAAAAGTTCGAATCTGGCGTTTAAAATATGCCCAACGGCCAAAGTGCTCCCGTACTCCTACAAATTGGGGTCAAAATCCGGGAGAATCCAGAGGTGGCAACCCTAGTTGCCCGCCACCCGCCGATCGATACCCGCCAGCTTCACTGTGCACCTACTGTTTGTAAACCATTCTAAATGGCAGACTCAATAAATACGAGTATCTTTTTCAAAATTAATACAGTATTTAAATCTTAATATATATACATCGATTGTCACGTTGTTTGTCCGCGATGGACTCTTACACTACTTAACGGATTCCAAACAAATTTGCACAACGTGTGCAGTTTGATCCAACTTGAAAGACAGGATAGCTTACGTCTCAATTTGTGTTTAAAAACATTACGATCCGAGCGAAGCCGGAACAGGCAGCTAGTTATTAAAATATAAAAACCACACTGCAAAAATCGTATCAAAGTCGTGGCCTTTTTAGTATTTCAAACTATCATATATTTTATTTAAATTAAACAATCTAAATCTTTTTATATTTAAAATTTTATTTATATTTTACGACAAATCACGAACATAAATTGGCGTAAAAGATAAAACTGCTAACCTCGCTTAGGTTGCATTGCTGGCAGACCAATGCTTTTGAGCTGCAAAAGGTAACTATTGTTACTCTTAAAAATATTCTTATATCAGTTGAAAGATTTATTATTTTAAGTGTTGTTACTATAGAGTTTTCTTTAATACAATACTAGCTTGCCCGACAAATCTACCGGCTTCCTTACCCTCTGGATAGGAACACGATAGTGTAGAGTACTGTGCAGCAACCCGGGCAAGTTGCTGCACAGTACTCTACCGCCAGCGAAAAGCAAAATTCACAAAAAGAAGTTCAAGAGTTTCATGAAATAGATAAAAAAGCAAAGCCATCCCAATCTAATCGTACTGGTTTAGTACTACTAATATTAATGCGAAAGATGGTGAAGTTGAATGTATGGATTTGTTAATCTTAGATCCGCCACATACATGCGGGATTCATTTTCGGAATCCAGTTTTTAAACGAAATTTTCGCCCATTAAATCTACTCAAATTCGGTATATCAGCTTAGTGCTCTGTCAATCTTTCACTCTTTCAACATGTCCGAACCAGCGGAGCATGCCCTTTCTCATTTTAACACCAACACTTTCATTCAATTTCCCCATAGAAACGGAATTCCGTAAAAAAATAAAATATATGTGGCCTTACGCGTTAAAACTAGTGACGGGATTGAAATTAAACTTTATCTTAATATAGTTTATGCAACAGAATAAGCCCATAGACTACAATTTATAAAGATTTTGTATAATTTTGCACGTGGACGAAGTCGCGGGAGAAAGCTTGTCACTCATATTATAATATGACATGGTCGAGATAATATCGTTGAGGAAATGCTATGTATGTGGTCAACAGCCGTACTGATCAGTGGGTGGACATTATAGAACATCAACAAACTTTATTGCAATGTGCACTCCATTTTAAACTTTATTACAAGTGAATTAGATATAATTTGAATGTAAATTTTAAATTTGTTTCAACCGGTCACAAATACCAACCTTTCAGCAACTATTTTTGTGTCGTTTGATTGGCAATATCGTTTATGAGACAACTGACAACTACCCTCTGTTAAAATATAAATTTTTCCATCTTTGTTGTTGAGAAACACGTTGTTGAGAATTTGTTTTAAAAGTTTTACTTCTTTAATCTGCGTTTTCAAATTAGTGTACAGTTGTTAATTTTACTGTTTTTAGACTTTCAGTAAATCATTGGACGTTTTAATGCCATTAACTTAGTGTATTTTTAGTGTTATTGTGTTTAGATCTTGTGTGCAATTTTTGTTTTCATGCTTGTTCTGTTAAGTTTAAAGAAGATTAAGATTTACGTGTATTTATTAAAATAAAATAGCATAGCATAGCCACTTTGCAAAATGAATGTCAATGTAATGTAATGGACAACGTCTGTTGAAATATTCAAAACATTGTTCGTTTTAAAGATAAAGTATGTAATGGTGTCTTTATTACATTTACCGTGGGGCACCCTGTACACAAATACCAAAATTAATGAAACTCAGACTCACAATTACAGTACTATGTTACTTATCGTTCAAACCTGATCCTACAAATTTGTGCCTCGTCGATAAACGATAAAAGTTGTAAGGTTTACGTTGTAAAATTTTGATTTGCGTGTATCGTAAGGTAAGTGGTGCAGTGGTACTTGTAAAATTTACTATGATAAAATTTTGTAATCATGACAAATAATATTCTGCAGAAAATGGTAAAATTCTAGTGTTAATTATTAAACATGTAATCAAAAAATCGACTTTTATTTATTATCTTTATTAAGTCGTGCTTGTACCAGTAAATCTGGTCGTAATATTTCGATATTGGAAATTTAATAATACTGAGCTGTGGGGGCTATTCTTATCGAAAAAAAGCACATCACTAACATTTATCGTAAATAATTATCGACTTGTCCCATCAATATCCAATGTCAATTATGACAGCTTGTCAGTGGGGCCAACATTGTACAGTTTATGGTTACGCTACAATATTATGTGATTGGTGTTATTTGCCGTTTATTTCAGAGCTGAACGAAATATAGGTATTGCCGTCTCTTAGAACGTAGTGATTATATACTCTTTGGTACTGATATGCAGTCATTCTGTCATATATGTCACATTAAAAAAAGTTGCCTAAAGAAAAATTGGATAAAATATTTTTATTTATTTAAAAAACAAATTGTTCACTATTCTCACTTGCGAGAAAACCTTTTTCAAAGTATAAAAGTAATAAAACTGCGCATATGTTGTTTAATTTCATTCTTAATCCAATCCTGTGAAACTAACTTTGATATATCTGTTTATAACTGGCAAGTGGCAACCCAGATAAACCCAACTTCTGCATATTCTATACATCTTAAACTTGAAGTCGGTATAAAATTGTTTTAATAAGCATCTTAATATTGCACCATTTAATTAAAAAAAATATTAAAAAAAACAATAACATTCTGTCCAAGACTTATTAGGCTACCCATTTTTAATATATGTTGTGATATACAAAATTTATTATGAAATAATTTTATTCTATTATACGCTTGGTCTAGGATTCCTATCTTAGATCATTTATCCTTTCCAAACAATAACGTAGAGAAATCGCGTTACTCGGGCCTCTAATTGATTATTATTGTGATAAAATCTTATCTTATCTTCGTGTTTATGTTTAGTGATAACGTTTTGTGTACAATAAAAATATTATTACTATTATAATTTCTTTAACTAATTTTTAAATAACATTAAATTTATTTCTATCATAGTGAGTTTTTTTTTAAAGTAGTTGTTGCCAGCGACTTGGTCCACAAGCTGTAATGACCTTTTATAGCAGCCTTTCCCAAAGTGGGCGATAACGCCCCCTTGTGGGCGCTGGAAGCCTAGAGGGGGGCGGTATAAATCTTGAAAAAAATGTTTTTTTTAAACTAGGCGCAACAAATATGTTATTGAGGTTATTGACAAGAAAAAAACGAGGGGGGGGGGGGCGCTACAAAACAACTGATTTTCAAAGTGGGCGTTACATGAAATAAGTTTGGGAACCTCTGTTTTATAGTAATGGGAACAATAGCTCCCAATAAAAGTTATCCAGAATGTTGTCCTAGACAAGCTACTACTACACAAAATTTATGCTGCCGCGGGAACCGCAAACAACCGCGGACGCTGCGGATGTAAAACGCGTCGTAAAATATGCCCTTACTTTTTGATAAAAATACATTATACAGAACCTGCGGGCCCGCAACCGTTGCGGGCGCAAGTAAAAACCGCTCCGTAAGTTCTTCCTCCAGTACCTATGCTTAAGGTCAATTTCATAGGCGGCGCCAGGATTATTTTCAGGGAGTTGCATCTCGATCTATACATACTATTAACTTATATAAAATATAGAAAAAAAACATGTTTAGCATGTGGTTAATATTATTTCGAGTACTGTGTACTTTTTCTAAATCTGATCTATCTGACAGTGACAGCAGTCTAGCGCAAGTAGGACGAAGAAAAAATTTGTATGGAATTTGGCTAAATTTTGACGACGGACATACACTCATTTCACTCACTCTATTAAACTATTTAGTTTATCTAATACCCTCCAAACTGTGCAGAATTTTCAAATGTTCTTAACGACGCAAAATATAAGGTGCATGGTTATAACGTAAACAAAGCATAAAACTAGTTCCCACTGACCACAGTCGCATACGCAAGCTGATGACGTCTGACTCGTACTACATACAACATTACGTGACAAGTGCCTACTGTTTTAAATGAATGTTTATAGAAGTAAATATTACAATTTAGCAAAAATATTTAAAATTCTTAAAATTCGCCTGATCCTTTCAAAGTAACCCTGTATATAAAAGCACTCGAAAAGCATTACTCTTCCACTGGATCAATCATGTAAAAATATGTATTTTGTCTATGTACTTTCTTTCTGAAGAAGGGGGTGCTAATGCACCCCCTTGTACCCTGTTGCCGGCGCCCATAGTCAATTCACTAATTTTGAATTGGATAGGCGTTTACTGCATACAGTTGCAAACGTAGTCGCGGGTACAGCTAGTTTTAAATAAATTTGAATTGACATTGAATCGCACAGTGACAGGACAGGCGTCGATGTTAGTGATAGTTCTACTACACCGACTTCGAGGTGATACCTCTCACTCGCATGACGATTTGTCTGAATCACAACTATACCTAACGACAAAATAATAAACATTTCAACAAATCACACGAATATATTTAAAACCCCAACTTAAAGTAAAAAAAAAACTATTAAGTATGTATAAGTGCTGAGAATGTTAATCAACAATTTACATACCTACAAATATACATAGGTACATTAAATAAACAATATAAAAAAATTAAAAAATCACCTCTGTGGTCTAGCGGTTCAGTTGTTGGACTTGACTGCATGAGGTCCCGGGTTCGAATCCCGGTTCGGGCAGCAAAGCAACAAAAGAAAATTGAGTTTTTCCAATTAAAAAAAAATGTTGCTCGGGATAGGATATGCGCCCGGTTGGCAATGGGCTTGCATTGTGGGACTTAGTATCTTCGGCTAGTCGTGGGTACCCTGGTTGTACCTCTGCCTACCTCTTCGGGGATATGGGCGTGAAGATACTTTTTTTTTAATTAAAAAAAATCCAATTATAAAAGTACAGAAGTTCATTACATTAATATGTTAATTAAATTCAAAATTTATATAATTCAATTCTCGAATTGAACTCGAACCTTGTCGTTGATCGACAGCATTAAGCATTCAAGAACGCTAACCCCTCGACCAGCGAAGCGATACGTTTTGAAACATTGGAGAAGTAGGTACAGACGACGTCGTGGACAATGGCTATAGTATTTCTTAAATGTAATAAAATAGCCGACAAGCATGCGGCACTGATGAAAGTAAGAATCGCCTATAGATACCATGGAGGTTAGTGATGCGTTGCTTACCTTTCAAAACAAAGCCATTAAGAGGGCATTTACAGCGGCGTTAAAATGAAAGTGAAATCCCAAAAGCACAGATCGAACTCTCACTTATTGCGATTTAAAACCAAACATTTATGCTCGCCCACTCAAAACTCCAAACAACATATTCCTCAATGCAATGATCTAAACATAGCAATCGACGATAAGATAACGACAATTACAGCTTAGTCATTTCTCAAACAACTACGAATCGGCTATTTCCAATGTAAACCTAATTAAAAAAATGACACATATTTAATTAAATTAAATCTACACATGGGAGTGCTCCGATCAAGATGAGCAAAGCGAAACGCAAGGGGACTGACTATACATCTTTTCGCAAACGTTTGTCGTTTTTTGATCCCTCATAACTTGGGTATTAAAACCCAGTTTACTTTATTTTTTGAATAAAATAGCATTTACAGGAGGAATATGTCAAAACAAACCCACTAGAATCTATACTCGCTATCGTCGGCGCTTGGTGGAATGCCATTGTATACATACTTTTTTTGTAGTAAACACTTGTACTTATTCAATTAAGTTTGTACTTACAATAGTTTGTTTGTTTACTACAAAAAAGTATATATACAAACGCACTAATCAAATTCAAATTTTGTATTGGAAAGCATTTCAATATAACAAGACCACGCATACTATCCTACTCGTATTAATATTATACATGCATAACTTTATATATTTGTTTGTTTGTTACTCCTTGACGCAAAAACTGCTGAACCGATTTTCATGAAATGTGGCACACGTCATAGAGGGTAACTTTGATTAGCACATACGATGCTTTTTATCCCGAAAAAATATGCCATGACCATTAACCACGCAGGCAACGCCGCGGGCAACAGCTAGTAACTTTGTAATAAAGTTCCTTTTAACCCTGTAAACCTTCAATCTTCCACTCCAACATCATGGCAAAGGTCATATTTTTACTTTTCAAACACGGAATAAAAAACAAGAGAAATCTAGACGTCTGGCCACAACAACGCAGCGTCCTTAGCTGGAAGGAAATAGGTCAGCGAAAACTTGTGGGCCGACATTCGGGTGGACTGCGAGCGGTTGTTTACAAGTTCCATCAACCTGAATTTAAATACTGCCTGCGGGTATGTTAAACTCAGTACTAGGGATGTATCGATATTACAAGTCTTTCGATATATCGAAATATGCGATATTAATTTAACTAAAGAAACACGATTTAAATATTGTACTGAGTACTATTGACGTATCGATATCACGAGTTTTTCGATATATCGAAATAAGCGATATTAATTTAACAAAAGGAATACGAATTAAATATTGCACTGATTACTAGGAACGCATCGGATATCACAAGTTATTCGATACACAAATAAAATAATATACTGAGTACAAGGGACGTATCGATAACACAAGTTTTTCGATATATCGGAATAGGTAAGCGATGTTAATCGTAACTAATAGCTACACGAATAAAATCTGAAGGAAGCACATCGCAGCGCTTATTCCCTTCAATATTCAGATCTCAGTAAAGTTTTTTTATGTTAGAGATAAGCGAACAAGAACACAGGTCTACTGATGGTAATGACAACCGTGGTATAGACACCATGATGTTACAGGTGCGTCTCATTCGTGCTGCCGGGATGTTACACCAATAATTGTGCACTTTAACGGACAACCCTACCCTCCAGACCGGAACATGGAGAAGTCATTATAGCGGCAAGAATGAATTTCCAATTTTATTAAATCTTTTTTGTTTTTTTACTCATTGTTTCCAAGATATGGGTAAGTTTTGTAGTTTATAAATCACAGACATAATCAGTATAAAGTGACCACACAACTTGAAATTCGGAATGTAGATAAGCATTTGAAAGTACAGGTCATTTTACATATACATACATATCTTCAAGCCAAGTCCACCTACAACGTATGCAGAGAACATATTACAAAGTGTACGAAGTTCGCCGGGTTATTATAAGTACAAGTAATTTTATATAACATTTTAAAACCTAAAACCGTTTTATGTTTCTAGCGTTTACCATTGACGTGATCCGGTTAGGAGGGTGAGGTAACCGGTAAACTTACTTTTTCTCGAGACCTAAAATCCCGGCTTTAGGTTGGCAACGCACCATTAACACCTGTGATGTCTCAAGGCGGCGTGAATTTCTTACCATCTGGAAATCTGTCTGCTTGTTTGCTTCCAACATCAATCAAATTCAATCTATGGTATAGTTAGTAAATATACATAACAAGAGCATTAAATATTTCATTTGAAAAATAATGCATTAACTTTTTTTTAACTTAATAAAAAAGATACGAAGGGTAGGCAGAGGTACAACCAGGATGCAACCACGACCAGCTAAAGACAATTCAGTAATCCCAGTGTGGTAGGTGACAAACCTATCGCCAACGCGACACACATCGAATCAAAAGCAACGAAGTTTTATTAGAAAAAAAAACGCGTTTTCATTTTGTCGTCCGGCCCTAGGTGCGAAACCAGGACCTCATGAAGTCAAGTCCAACACTGAGCCGTAACAGAAGAGGCGATCAATCAACTTTTTTTAGTATCATAATAATATTCGAACTTGACCCATTTTTTAATTTCCAAGAATTTTAAATCATTAACTGGCAAGACCTAGCAGTTTTAGCGGAAAACCCCTAAAAAAGAACGCAACAACATCTCAATAACTCTATTTGACGTTAATGTTATGGGTTAATGGTTGCATGTAAGTAGGTTTAACGGAGCGTTAGCGCTATAGTATAAACAACCCTCGTCGGTACCTTTGCCGAGCCAGTGACTCGCGTCGTCTTTATGCACTACAGAATACAATGACGTGTCACACTGTTTCGCTAGGGGGGCAAATCACTACCTTTTGAGAGCCAGATATTTACATACTTATGTTTTATTACACAAGAGGAGGCAAAGGAGCAATTGGATCAACTGATGGAAAGTGATCACCACCGCCACCAAGAGTATCACAGATGCGTTGCCGACCTTTAAGGAATGATTATTTTATTAAGGTTTTTATTAAGATTAAGTGTTGGTCCGGGCTCCTTTGCAAAATAGACCATCTGACTTCCTGCCAGGCAGCTCGTAAAAGGCGAGCATAGGCTTACCGTCACTAGCACCGTGCCATCTGACTAGATGGTAGAGTTTCGCAGCGACTCACCCGGATTGGTACCATAACCTTACCTATTCCTGCCGCCATATCGCCATGACGTGCTCCGGTTTGGAGGGTAAGGTAGCCGATAAACTTACTTTTGCTCGAGGCCTAACACCCCGGCCTCCGGATGGCTGTCTGTACTGTCTGTATCTTCACGCCCATATCCCCGAAGAGGTA
>NJDC01000078.1:79126-95506 GCA_002245475.1 Calephelis virginiensis | reverse complement strand
AAACCCGGTGTGCGATCGGGATTTTAAATAGCCTATATGTTAATCCAGGTCACAATCTATCTGTCTTCCAAATTTCAGACAAATCCGTTCAGCCATTCGAGCGTGAAAGATGTTACTCTTTCACGCTCGACATCCATACATACATACTTACAAACTTTCGCATTTATAATATTAATAATAGGATTCACGTTCAAACAAAATCAAAACCCTTGTTAGTGTGTACTACAGATAAAATATTTTTGTTTTATCTGGCTACACCCTTACACGGAACGTTAAGGTACAATGCCATCTTACTACTTTTATTTTTGACTTTTTTCGTCTTTAAGTGTCTTCTTTCCCGGGCTATTATGATGCTTACAAGTTCTTATCCTTTGTGTTCTGGATACTTTTTATTTCTGAAGAATTATTTTATTCAATTAGGAATAGTACTATGTAGTTTTCCGTGTATCATATTATTATAGTAATAGTTAAAAAATGGGAAGTATAGCCGATAAACTTATTTCATTGGCAACGCACTTTTAATATCTTTAGTCTTTATACGAAGTGTAATTACTTGGTGATGGCGTGCGTCTGCATGCTCGCCCTTCCTTGGTGTATTTTTTTCGATTATAATTATCTAGTTCTAGTTTAGGCATTATAATTATCTAGTAATACTAAACTATTCCAAAATGAAAACACTTACATAAAATATATTTATGTGACGAATTTCTATTTGTAAAGGTTATTCCCAGCAGTAAACTTGATATATCTATGTGTTAATACGTGATGCCAAAACTTTGGACCCCTTTTTACGAAAATTGCGCAGACGCAGGAGCATAAAATTTGGTACACTTTTATGTGTAGGAGAAGTGCAGAACGCTAATATTTTTCAATTATAATGCTTATAAAGTACATTCAATCAATAAATAAAACATTACCCACACTGTCATGCATTTGACACACACAGACAAATATATTGATGATAACGATAAAAGATCACAGATGGCGCACTGAAAAGTTTGGAAACAAAATAGTTGGTCTTGAGAAATGAATATAGATTGTAGTGTTATTATCAACAAAATATTAAAATTTATTATGGTCGGATTTCGACCAATGGGCGACCACTAGTACAGTTAACTGCGTCAGATCTTGTACAGCCAGACCTTCGTTACTTTTGAAAAGCTGATAAATTTCTCAGCTTTTCCATGGAAATTCTATAAAGTTTGGATCACCATGATTTTCGCATGTCTATAAATAAAACGTTACATGTCCTGCTCCTGTCTAGTAAAATTACCGTTATTGTTTTATTTAGATATGATAATTCGAGATATTGGTCGTCGACCATGGTCGTCCACGTTTCAATTCTTGCAGCCAACAGATAAGATAAATAAAATCTATTTTTGGAAATAAATTATATAATATATTGTAAGATAAATAAAATTTATTTTTGGAAATGAAATATAACATATTATAAGATAAATGAATTTTGTTTTTGGAAATGAAATATATCATATTGTATTGTTGAAGATGTATCAAATAAGCTCAAAATATAAAATAATGTAGAGAATTTTAAGAATTCCTACGGCTACTTTCCGGATCTTTTTTATTAGCACTGATTAACAGAAGAGTCTTAAAATCCAAGCATAGCGGTGGCAACATGCCATTATGGTTTTAAGTGTCTAAACATAACATGGGATCTTTTTCACCATAAACTCCTTTTTTATTGTATAAGACCAACCAAGCGCACGGCTCCCTTGATGGTACACAACCATGGCCTATAGACACTACATATTTTAGAGGTATGACGATGTATAGGGTGTCGGGTCTAATGTTCAAGTCATTTAGCTAACCTTCTCTCCGGCCGGTACATGACATCTTTTGTTATTTTGGCGGCAGGAAAATAGTTAACTTGGGCAAGCACTGCACTACAGGTCACCTTATTGGTAATGACCTATTTATATACGCTTTTTAAAGCTAAACTCTTATACTTTCCAAAGTATAACGCAAAGTGTTAAATAAAGTGTATCTTGGAAAAGTCTAGTTTAAAAAAGCGCGTATACAGTGGATTTAACGTAACTATTGCTGGTGCCATAACGTCAGTGCTTGCTGTTGACGTGTTCCGGTCCGGAAAGATAAAGTAGCCGATAAACTTACTTTTGCTCGCGGCCTAACATCCCGGCCTCAGATTGACAGCACACCCTCACCACCTTTGGTCTTTTAGGCGGCGTGAATTTCTTACCATCAGGAAAGCCGTCTGCTTGTTTGCCTTCCAATACCATAAAAATAGATTATAATAACCTATTTAACCTATGACTACCTCTTACGAGCAGCCAAGTACGGAGACATGTATCTATTTTATTAGAGGAGCCGACCAAATACGGGGAAATTCTATCCGCTTACCTTTCAATATTGCAAACCTTTCTTTTAGAACTGCTTCATAATTAAAAACTTGAAACAATCGGAAAAAAATTAACTTTAAACACAATTTAACAAGAGGAATCCTTGAAACTTACAGTTTGAAAACAAAAGCCTCGTTAAAATTTCTACTGAGATAATTCAATCGTCTAATTTTTGATCCGGGATTAATCAATTTATAGAATTTCAATAACTTTGAACATTTGCAAAGCTAATTTTCGGCTACGTTTCGATCGCCCACCTTCGCATATTTTAATGTTCCTTTCATTCAATAAAGAACTTCACTTTAAATTATAATTGACATTTTGAAGTGAAACTTCTTTAGAATCATTGTAATTTCAAAACGGGTGCAACGGAAAACGACACGTAAGAGACACAAATATACATTCATCTCATTCTTTTGTCGATTTACTGAAATTTCCCTTCTATTGTGTGTAAATCGCACACTCACCTTTTTTTTGTAAATTGTCACTGTTCTTTCCGTGCGTGAGTTTAGGAAAGATATATACCAACTCTTGACTTTTAAAGTTAATAGTTGTTATTTGTATTACAAATCCTTGTCTTAAATGTTTTTTTTAATTGTAAATTTCTTTAGCGGCGTTGCGCACTTATTTTGGTAAAAAAATGTAATGGTTAAAAACTTCTAAACTCGCATCAGGACTCGTGACCTGAAATTTCGTAAGACGAAAATTCGTAAGACGGCGCAAGGCTCTTGCGCAAATGTTAGTGTTGTCATGTTTGTACACGATAGTACAATAAATTAATATTGTATTCTACCACATAAATTATAGTACGTTCATATTGATAATTAAAGCAATTCGTTCAAAATTATACCCTAACTATTCCAAAATATCAAAAATGCAAATATTCAAGTTTTCACTTCTGCCGGCACCTCCCTCTATTTTCCTTGTTGGTAAGGTTCCTCTGAGTAGAATAGACCATCTTCCTCTGTGCCAGATAGCTTGTAAGAGGTGAACAAATGTTAAAATATAGGTCAGTACCAACAAGGCCACTGATAGCACAGTGTTGTGCAGCAACTTGCTCGGGTAGGAATCTGCCGCCTTACCTATTTCTACCACCATAATGACTCTTATCATGTTCCAGTCTAAGTAGGGTAGGGTAGCTCGTGAGACTTGCATAATTGGCCCTATCCTGGCTATTGGGACCTACAAAATCTATGGTGTCTGTAGGCCACGGTTGTCTCTTACTTTAAGAAGACGGGTGTGCTTATTCATTGATCACGCACATAAAAAGACATCCATTTGTAACATTTTTAATATTTTTGTCATGTTTTTTTATGTCATAAGATGAAGAACAATTAGACAATTCCATTGTGCTGGTACAGCCATTACCACAGAAACCATCGCGTTGTGTTCTAGCCGGCATCAAATTTTGTGCAAATCTACCATCTATTCATCCTCAAACAAGAAACACGACAGTGGCTAGCATAAACGTTATGGCGGCACATACGGCGGTGGTATTGATGCAGGCTAGTTGCTACAAAACTATCCTACCATTTTTATCTCAAAATCTGATTTCCTAAGGCATTGCTAATTTTCCACATTTTCCCACGTGTTGATCCGGGTCCACTGTTTAGAATAGACCATCTGTCATCCTACCTGACAGCTTGTGTAAGGTTATGTTTGTATATTAAAATTTTAATCATAGAAATATTTCTATAAATTTTAAAGAAAGAAAAAATTTCGCCCCAGACAGGATTTGAACCTGTAACCTTTCGTCTCAAGCCGACGAATGCTCTAACCAATTGAGCTACTGAGGATTCAAGTCCCGTGGCGAAATTTTTAATTCCTTTCTAACCCAACCACAGGGCAAGTGCTAAAATAAAATACATAGAAATATTATAATTTAAAAGATTCTTTGTTCATGACTTCCGTTTTTATTTCTGTAAAGAATATTTGTGATGACAAGACTAGCAACCCCATCGGCGGAAGGAATGACTAGAGAAGGGTACTCAAGGGCTAGGAGCGTGAGGTTGGAAGTGGGGGCATTCGATGGGCAGTTGCCGAACTAGATAGACGTTCTATTCTAACCGATACGATAGTTAATTGTGAACCTAGAAGTAATATACTCTATGTACGAATTATTGTGTTTCATGAAAAATATAACGTCAATTGTGACTGTTGGATTTGATTTGCACCCTGGATTGAAGTTATTTTTACACTTGTAAGAGGCGAGCGAAGGCGAAACGGGTCATTACCAAAAACTGGTGGTAGAGTGAGTAGAGCAACTGGCCGCTGGTACTGGTAACTGGTAGGGTAGCCGGTAAACTTGCGTAATATGCTTAACACATTGGCTACAGAACAGCGACGCACCTGTAACATCTATGATATCTATAGGCTGTCACCATCAGGGAGCCAAGTGCTTGTCTTTTGCCATAAAAAAGACAAAGATAATATTAAATAAATATCTCTGGACAAATTACTCAAATTGTTCTTAACCCAAAATAAGCAAATTATATGATTGGACAACGATTCTAATACAAGAAATACTTAAATGAATACTATTATAGTTTTAGTAAACAAGCAAAACTTGTTATAGTACTGTATAACAATACTACCCGAGTCGGCAAACTTCGCATCGTTTGACATTTACAGCTAGTATGGAATATATTAACTGTTTTTTCTTTATTCCTAGCAATACTTCCCGTGTTTTTCCTTCATAAAAACCTTCTCAAAACAATAAAGTTTCTTTTTTTTATGACATTGGAAGGCAAACAAGCAGACGTATTTCCTGATGGTAAGAAATTCTCGCCGCCTAGAGACACCAAAGGTGGTAATGGTGCGTTGCCAACCAGAGGCAGGGATGTTAGGCCTCGAGCAAAAGTAAGTTTACCGGCTATCTTACCCTCCGAACCGGAACACGTCATGACGTTATGGCGGCAGGAATAGGTAAGGCGGTGGTACCAATCCGGGTGAGTCGCTGCGAAACTCTACCACATAGTCAGATGTCACGGTGCTAGTGACAGCAAGCCTATGCTCGCCTTTTACGAGCTGCCTGGTACAGGAAGGCAGATGGTCTATTCTACAAAGGAGCCCGGACCAACACGGGGAAAAAAATATTTTGCCGGATCTTCTCAGTGTCTGGCCATGATTACGATCTAATGGTAGTCTTATATCAACTTCGACGCGTACAAGTACCACTCATGATCTGATTCTGATCCTGTCTCTATCGGGAGTCGAAACGCAACTCCGCGGTTGCTTGGTGGAAATAGAAGCGTTCGCTTATCCTTTAGCTAACAAGGCGGTACAGATATATAATCCCATTGAACAGGGTCCATTTCAAGATCTTGCTTTTCGCCCATTGCTTCAAGCTAGCTTATAAATATACCGGTCGGTGAAACAAAAATCACGAGGAATGCAATATGAAATTTGGCGATAACATGCAGTGTTCTTTTGAAGAGAATATCTAGAGGTCAGTGAACTAACAAAATTCAACAGCAAATTTCTTTCATACGCCAATAACGAAGTTTGATTTTAAAAATTATATTAAAAATTCTTCAAATGTTTAAGCTTCTAAATTTAAAATATTTAAGTCTAAATATATTATGTAATACACTTTAAGCATACTATATATAGTTCGACTTATCTACTCGTATGGTAAAATATTTAGTTACTATAGGAAAATCTGATCATTAATCTAGTTAAAGCTAGAGGATTTGCTTATATTGTTGCTGGAAATAGTCAATAATGTTCTCATTAATATTACCGAGAGATAAATAACACGATATAAAGGCGGGAAATTCTGATTAACGATACCGTAATACTCGCTGCTAGTGATGAAATCCGTTATATCGATTATCATCAATTGTTTAGAATTTCCGTTGTAATTAATTCATGCTCAGTTGTAAAACTATTTTAACGAGGTTTTAGGCCACTGTAATAGCAATCATGAATCTAACGAAACTGTCATATATTCGTTCAAAGATATTTAGTGCAGGGATCTTTAATTTGCTTGATTTTTATTGGGCATACAAATAACAACGACACTCCTAATACTAAAATCTAGCACCAGCACTATTCAGTACCTTTTTAGTGATGATCACTTGACAGCTATTTGATGTACAGTTCACCCAGTGATCTGATGATCTGATGACAAAAGACACTAAATAGCCCCGAAGATCGGTACGGGGCCGTACACTGAGAAAACCAAGCGAAGCAGTCTTGTATTTTTTCCTATTTCAAACATATATTTTTTATTCATTAGTAAGTGATTGGTATGAAGAACAATTAATCTTAACTCCCTACTTCCATGCCGAAGATACTAAGTCCCGAAGTAAGATAAGTAGCAAGCCTATCGCCAACCGGGCATCTGATTATTTATTTCATCGAAACCATCTGATAGATTTTAACCTACAATAAATTTCTGTTTTATTGTTATATATCTCAAAAACAATTATAATGCCTTAAAAATAGTGTTAGTCTACTTTGGAATTTCATATTTCATTAAATAAATGTGTCAGCCACTTTAATGTGAAAGAAAAACAATAAAAAATTATGTTTTGACAATTTAAAAAAGTTTCGAGTTGCACTAATAAATGTGCATATTTGTTTATTATGTGTGTTTACTTATACAACATATCAAACGTTGGTTTTTGCACTTGTTAGTTTCAAATTATAATTTCTAATTTATTTAGAAAAACAGATAAGTAGAGGTATAACTGGGGCACCGACTAGGGCAAACCTATCGCCAGCCAGGCACACGAACCATTCCTGGCAACGATGTTTTATAAAGTACATTCATAAAACACATTTTATTTTTTGAAATCAAACCTGGCCCTTATGAATTCAAGTAACCAGACTCCTAAATCACACAGACGAAAACATCGAACATACGTTTTCACAATATACATTTTATCGACAAGATCCTATCACTATTCCTTTAACTACAGTGGAATTGAATTCACGAATGAAAACCGTTAAGTTATCGACGTTCTTGAATAAGGAATTGATAGATTGCCTCTGCGACGTCCCGTAATTAAATGAAAATATTAATAAGTTATGAAACAAACGAATGTGACAAATGTATTTGCAAGGACAGACACATTTTATCAATTCATTATTATCTTTACGGCTTAAGGCTTTATGAACTGTATACGAAAGATGGACGTAAGAACCCTTTCTTTACATGTTATTTTTTTTTTAGGTTAATGTGCCCCCTTTCTGGGGCCGGCTAAAACCTTTAGGCCATGCTGCCACGTCTTCCGTATTAATTAATTCTTATGCAGTCATTAGTCACATGTCTTCCGTATCAATTAATTCTTATAGTCAATAGTCACTATTTACAAAGTCACGTCAGGGTCTTGAGTAAAACGGTGGTCACTTTACACAAGTTCACTTTGGGAGATTTGGCGGCAGCGAGGAAATTCACGATACACTAATTTCTTCATGATTAATAGTGTTAGTCTACTTTGGAATTTCATATTTCATTAAATAAATGTGTCAGCCACTTTAATGTGAAAGAAAAACAATAAAAAATTATGTTTTGACAATTTAAAAAAGTTTCGAGTTGCACTAATAAATGTGCATATTTGTTTATTATGTGTGTTTACTTATACAACATATCAAACTTTTGTGCACTTTCACTGTACAAAATTGATCTAATTCCACCTAAATTAACTAATTTTACTCATAATTCACACTAAATTCAATAATTATGAAAAAAATACGACCATCTTCATTCACGATGGCGACAAAACTCTTATTTTTTTTATTATTTTTTTTAAGTTAATTTGCCCCTTTCTGGGGCCGGCTAAGACCTTTAGGCCATGCTGCCACGTCTTCCGTAATAATAAATTCTTTTTCATATTAAAATTTTAAATTCATTTCTTCAGTTTCTTAACATATTGTCTTACCCTTTTTAAAAGTCATTTCCTTCACTAAGACAAAGCTTATTTGAGTCCTTCAATACGTCTTTAGTTTTAATTTCTTGAAGTTTACATATTGTGATTCTCCGTTAATTTGTTTTATAGTACGTCACATCCTTTAATTACGATTATTTTCACACAAATTATAAAACTAAAATTCTGAACACCAAAATCATCTTCTTTCATGTTGGCGCCAAAACTTCTACGACAGTACAAAAAGTATTTTTAATATTCTTTTTTTTACCTCTATATTTTATACTAGTCTTATATTATGTAATAAACCCATATCTTAATATTTCATGTCTTTTTCTAGTTTCGTCTTCAAATTTCTTTCTTGTTCAGGCCTCTGCCTCTTCCGTCGTGATAAAACTCTACAATAGTCTTTCACTAGTATAGTTTATTTACTGAATCACATTTACACACAACTAAGTAATATTTACACTTTAATTAATTTACAAATTATACATTTTTACATTATATTACACATTTTTAGCTTAAAGATTGAAGGGAACCCTCGAAAAGTGCGCCTTCCCCCTCCGACCATTCCTGCCAAACCTTATTTTTTAGGCCTTATTTTTTATTTTTTTGCCAAGGCCGGCTAAGGCTACTTTTAGGCCACGCTGCTACGTCTTCCATAGTAATTAATTCCTTTAAACAGTCATTAGTCACTATGTACAAAGTCATGTCAGGGTTTTTAGTAAAGCGGTGGTCGCTTTACTCAAGCTCATTTAGTGAGATTTGGCGGCAACGAGGAAATACACGATACACTATTTTCTTCATAATTATTTCACTTATGCACTGTAACTGAACAAAATTGATCTAATTCCCACGTAAATTAACTAATTTTACTCATAATTTACACGAAGTTCAATACTTACGAACATCTTCTTTCGGCGGCGCCAAAACCTTTTTCTTTACTTATCTTTTTTTAGTTTTTGGCACAAGTGTTAGCATTTGCCACAGTCATGTTCAAATTTGCATCAAATTACCTGATTTAATAAAATCGGGATTAATTTATTCAAAATTAATCATAGGTCGTCAAAAAAAGTCGTGTCAGGGTTTTAAGTAAAGCGGTGGCCTAATTATTTCATTGGAGCACTTTCACTGAACAAAATTTTCCAAAATGCCACTTATATTGACTAATATCACTCAACATAAACACATTTTTTTTTTTTTAATAACTACGACCGTCTTTCCTCTCGGTGGCACCAAATATCGATACAGGTACCCGGTAAGTTGACATTTGACAACCAAAAAGCTCAAGTATTTTCCAAAGGTGGTATCATGAGACTTCTTAATCGGACTGTTTGCCTGACCAGCTAGTCAAGTCTTTAAGGAACATGTCACTTGACACTCGACAACCTCTGCCTACCCCGACTTTACTTGAAGAAATGTGTATGTGTTTAAGAAATAAAATCTTAATAATTATACCAACATAAATCTGTCATTTAAACTTCATGTAACAACATTTTTATAATCAATTTAATATGATAAAATTTACATGGAATCCGAAATTACGACAAATCCTTCCAAAAAATAATCCTCAAAATAAACCCAGTAACCGTATAACAAACATACAAAAATACAGTAGAATTGATAACTTCCTTCTTTTTGGGTTTAGATAACAATATTTTTCTTGGCTATTACCGCCGCCATCTTGGAAAGCTGTCAACGTCATTCGTCCAACAGGCAATTATTCGCGGGCATGCAACTTGTCTTTGTTATTCAAATTAACGCACGTCGCCTCCAATCACCCGAACTGTATACCTGAATATATTACCATTCTAATAAAATGTCGCCTAGCTTCAATTAACTATGTAGACTTACATTATCACAGTTAAACCGCTTATTTACGGGAATCTGTCAGCATACTGAAAAGATGCTTGATAATTTTCATTTCTTATAGGCATCAGTTTACGGTTTTGTCTATGTTTAAAAAATATATTTACGCCTGTGGCCATAAAGAAGTAGGAGTAGGTATAACGAAGGTGCCATTAGCCGAAGACACTAGATTTTACAACGCGATATAGGGCTATTCCCGACGGGGCACATGTCCATGACCGTGCAACGTTGTTTTTATTGGAAAATTTAAACAAAACATTTTCGTTCTGTTGCCCGACGCGGGTATCGAAACCGAGACCATGAGATAAAGTACTGAACCGCTACACCACAGAGGCTATATTTTTGAATGTTTTAAAGTTTTCATAGTGATACGACTATCTGTTTTGATATAATAAAATCAGAAAAAATAAAAGTATTTTCACTCCCGAATCCCTGTCGGGTTAGGAACAGGCACCAGAGTCCCCTTGACTAGCCGAAGAAATCCCGTAGTGTTATAGGTGAAAAAGATGTCGCTAGCCCGGCACTTACAAATCCCATACAATGTTCTTTTTAATAAAAAATAAAAAAGTTATTTGTTTTTATAGCCTCCATAGGAATCGTACCTGGCAACTTATAAAGTCAAGTCCAACACCGATACCAAAGAAGCGATAAAATCAACAACAATTTTAATTCTATTAAAATTCAACTCAAATTTTTCGAGCTAATTTATACTTAAATTTATTAAATTGTAAACAAAAAGGAAGTTTTTCGGCGAAATTTGATTAGCACCGACATGAGGCTGAAACTTTTCCAAACAATCTCTTTGTTGTAGAAGATTTCACCGCGCTCCAAAACAATTGCTCAAATTAATGCCAGAGTTTTGGCCGCCATTTATCTTAATTCAAGAGTAATGAAACACCCAGAGATTACGTCATTTCAGGTAACTCAGTAACTTGAGCCGTGGGTGACTCAGTTTCATTACTTACGTTTAATGTCTGTCCTAGTTTTCTATAATAGTTCTTATCTATATGAATGTACAGAGGCCTTTATCTTGTATACACACGGGCACTTACAACAAACTAGTTACTAGGAAGCTAGAGAAGCAATATTTATGTTGAGTAAACAGCTTAGTTGGATAGTTTACGATGCTTTAATAATTTTCCCTAAGACATTAGTGTTAAAGGCAAAAAAGTACACATACATATATTCAAGCCAAATTTCTTGGAAGGAAGGCAGAGAGTATCGGGTACCAAGTGTTCTAAAAAAAAGTATATTCACGCCCATATCCCCGAAGAGGTAGGCAGAGGTACAACCAAGGCACCCACGACTAGCCGAAGACACTAAGTCCCACAATGTGATAGGTGGCAAGCCTATCGCCAACCGGGCACATTTCCAATCCCGACCAACATTTTTTTTTTAATTAGAAAATTGGTTGGCCGACCCGGGATTTGAACCCGGGACCTCATGCAGTCAAGTCCAACACCCGGACCGCTAGACCACAGAGGCGATTCTAGACCAAGTGTTCTATTATTCATTATACTAACCCACTCACTATGGAACAACTTTATTAATGTATGTATGCTATGACGTATCACCAAGGGTCTTAAAATATTCAGACAGCCTGACATTTTTGACAGTATTAATAAACGTCATAATGTTTATCCTTTTCAAAACTAAGACTGGTCTAGTTTATGATTATTTCAATAATACAACGATAACAAAAATCAATATCACTATCATATGTAATGTACCTTCGAACTATCTCACTCATGTTAGCTTTCAAACAATCAAAATCCGCATCGTAATCGATCTATTCGTTTACGACCTATGATGCCGCAGACATATTAACACACACACACACACACACACAGATAAAAACACACATACGCAGAACATTTCAATAATCATAGGTAAGACAGGATAACGTGGATTGGCCCAGCTAAATAGTTAAACAAATAATATTTTTTCATTTTGGGTATGTCAGAAAGAGCATGAAAGTAGGATAAATGCGGTCGAAATGAGAGCACTACGGAAAATCTGTGGTGTAACGCTCGCTGACCGCATTCGTAACAGTGAAATCCGAGAAAGAGTGGGATTGAAAGAAAGTGTTGGTGTTAAAATGCGAAAGGGCATGCTCCGCTGGTTCGGTCATGTGGAAAGAATGACAGATGAAAGATTGACAAAGCAGATATACAATGCGAATGTGGATGGATGTAGGTACCCGGGGAGACCAAGGCTTACATTTCACGATCAGATCAATCGGATATTATCCGAGGGTGGTGTCAAGAGTCTCCGAAACCAGCGTGTTTGTATGAAAAGGGTTATGAATGTGAAGGAAGCAAGACGGGTTTATCAGGACACTCGATTCTCTCTGCCTACCCCGTAAGGGACTTGGCGTGAAGATATGTATGTATGTATTTTTTCATTAAAATGAAAATTTTGATGTACGGTATCATACTTGTGACAAATGTTTCATAACATAATGATAAAAATCAAAACAAAGATTATGATAAACAAATTTCCAGAGTTAGAGTTATGTTTAAATATTACAAGGCACAAGTTTAAATTTATTTTACCAATAGTAAACGCTGCCTAGAGACATCAAAGGTGATAATGGTGCTTTGCCAACCTGAGGCCGGGATGTTAGGCCTCGAGCAAAAGTAAGTTTACCGGCTACCTTACCCTCCGAACCGGATTACGTCATGACGTTACGGCGGCAGGAATAGGCAAGGCAATAGTGGTACCGTCCGGGTGAGTTGCTTTGAGACTCTACCACCTAGAAAGTAGTAGCATGCACCGGCTGAAGAGGCAGACACAGGTACAACCGGAACACCCATGATTAGCCGAAGGTATTACTTATTCCTATTATGTGGTAAGCAAATCTATCGTCGACATTTATCTAAACCCGGCTATGTTATAAGAAAATTGAAAAAAATACCATGTGGAGTAACCCGACCCTGGAATCGAAATCAAGACCTATAAAAGTTAATGCCAACCGCGTGTTTTATTAAAAGTAAATTTAAACGAAATAATAGTTTAAATATATACATGTATTCTGTTTTATCTGTAAATATTTTAACGCCTATATCCTCAAAGAGGTAGGCAGAGGTACAACCCACGACTAGCCGAAGACACTAATTCCCACAATGTGATAGGTGGCAGCCAAGCAACCAGGCACACATCCAATTCCGAGCAATATTTTTTTAGAAAATTGAAAAACCACATTTTCTTTTTTGTTGCGCGACCCGGGAATCGAACCCGGGTGAAGTCAAGTTCAACACCTGAACAGCTAGACCACAGAAGTGATGATTTGTTGTATCTGACTCATACCTGTGATATCACAGATACAACGAGAAGGGATAAACACGTATGAATTCGTGTAGTGTTTGTCTATTTAGTCCTAAAATCCAGTGACAATGTTTTAAATCCATTATACCAATGGAGCTTATTTTTAGAGACTCTAAGTCAAAGTTTATGGTCTTTTACTTAAAGACTGCAGTTTAGAAGATTAAGTGAAATTAGAGCTACTCATTAGTCTATAGATATTATATTTATATATTGTAATGTCGAAAAAGAAGCACAGTAGAGCTTTATATGGAGACAGAAAATGTATTCTCTGACCTGTGTGTGTAAGCCATATTATGTGATTGTCCGTACTCCGTAAAGTCCCAGATATCGAGGCGTCAATGTACCTTGGTAACAACATTGCCGGGGCACTATGAGCACATTGCAGCTAATTCCGACCTAAGCAATCTAGCTGCTTGAGCAATTAGAACACGAAATAATGTATATTGCTAAGGGAAAACGTTGCTACATAACGTGGATGCCCTTTTTAGAATTACAAAACTAGTACAGTGCGACCAACTTACCTGTTCATTAAATGTCGTCGCTAGTGTGACGTTTAGTTTTATTTTGAAATTTTTTAATTTAATGAATACTTTATTGTTCACAAAACAGTAATGAACTAAATAAATATGTAAAATTATACAAAGGCGAGCTAATCTCTACAAGAGATTTCTTCCAGCAAACTCAAAACTCAGAGAATGCTTAAAATGAATGAAGAATATACAGTGTACACAACCAAAAAAAGAAAAACTAACTATAAAAAGAACTATAAAATTACTATACGAAACGAAAAAAAAAACAAAACATAAACTTAGTAACAATGAGTAGACTGCACTAGGGAATATCGAAGTTTGAAATGTCGATGTACTGTATTCATAATGTTACGTTACTTCCACAGTACGGTATGATGAAGTATTGTATTGAAAACGTTCATAAAATCGACGTACGGAACTTCGAAAGATCGCTACGTCGAAGTACTGAACTTCGAACGTTTGATTTCGATGTAGGTACACCGGGCAGAATTGTTTTGAGCCAATGGTACAATTATATGCGGTAGCAAAAAGTAAATCTTAAAATAACTTAAAGTAATTTAACCTGAGTTCGAATAGAATTAAGGTTAAAAAATACTTATACAAGAAAAATTAAGTTTTTATGCAAATCATATATACGCTAGACCGCCTTCATAGTTCATAGTTTCCTTTCTTTTGATTTTGTTACATAAAAGTAAATAGTAAGTATTCGGACGAGCGTATTCTGGAAGAGTTAGGCAGAGGTACAACCAGGGTACCGACGATTAGCCGAAATCACTATGTATTTAGTCCTATAATATGATTGGTTGCTAAATATTTTGCAGCTAGCTGGAATGAAAAAAGCCCAATAAATGCCACCGTATTACCATTTCATGTAGCGGCATATAAATATACATATAGCGCAAATGCTCGGCATTGTCCTTTTTCTTACTGGAGAGTATGTAGCTGGTAGAATTGCACACGTGTTTTAAGATCTTGGCCATAAGCTTGTGAAGCATTTGTGTTTATTCGCTACTTTCTTACCTTGTACACTATTTTTCCTAAACATATTTCTCTTTTTGCATTTCGGTTTAGCAATGTTTTCATACGTGCCTTGTAAATACAAAGTTAGTTTTGTGGCCTGGTTCACTTCTTAGACTCGACTTGGAACTGTTTAATTATCAAAAACTTATCCGGAGAACAATGATTTGTAAAAATACAGATAAGGCAAAAAAGATAAGAATCATAGGTAAGTATGTAATTGAGTTTCGTCACGCCCATATCCTTGAAGAGGTAGATGAGGGTACAACCAGGGTACCCACGACTAGCCGAAGACACTAAGTCTCACAATATGATAGGTGACAAGCTTATCGCCAACCGGGCATAAATTCAATCCTGAGCAACATATTTTTTGGAAAATTGGAAAAACCACACATTTTCTTTTTGTTGCCCGACCTGGGATTCGAACCCGGGACCCAATGAAGTCAACTCAACTGGACCGCTAGACCACAGAGAATTATATTTTTAAAAGCTTATAAACGGAGATGGATGAGTGTATAACTTGTTTTTTTAATCTCAAAAACTAAATTGACATAAGTAATGTTTTAATTTTTTTTTGCGTTTTATAAATAGTGTCGTACCATTATCGTAAAATCTTAATAAAATCAATTACTGATTTTTATTACACACGGTGAAAAATCTAAACGTGCATATTTATAACGAATTAGTATAAAATTTATACGTTATACTTATAGGCTAATAAAGATCATCGTTTATATTTTCACACAACTTAATTGAATGACCTGTACTTGAATACTCAAAATTATCGGAATTGTCTTCTACTTCTATAATTAACCTATTGATAATGTCAGAGTTACAAGTCTGTAGGAATCGTGATATTTAGCACTCGATATAATGGGCCTTAACCATGAGTATACGGCTTGTCAAGTTTACTATACTCGCTATCGTCTTTGAACAGCGCCTCTATTGGTAACTAAGAGAAACACAATTTTATACCAAAAGTGTCATAGATGTCGACACGTAACTTACCGAACGTAATCTATATCAATACATGGTAAAGGCTTTGGTGGTTTTATTTCGTAATTATTCCGAGTAGGTACATAAAGAACACATTTTAATTTTTAATCTTAGATACTTTGCTTCTCTTTCTGAATGTTCAGTTAGACAGGGTTTATTACAGTTCCACTGAATCGTATAAACACTAATAATCGTCTTCGCACATTTTTCATTGATTACCATTGATTACCTTGGTAACTGATCAACAATGACAAAAAAATCAATAACATTAGATGTTGATCCTACAATTATGGAAAAAATATGAGAATCATAAAGGTAAGTTTACAGGCAAAAGATATTGGTATTGGCACATTAGTATTTACGGAATTCTGATACTTTTGACAACTACAG
>NJDC01000078.1:33034-57934 GCA_002245475.1 Calephelis virginiensis | reverse complement strand
GGATGTTAAGTCGCTTGCGTAAAGCTTACAGTCTACCCTAAACTTCAAACTGAAATTAGATTTAAGACTCTGGCAGGAAAATGTGAGATGGTACTAATCTGCGAAAAATATTTCTGTACTCTACCAACTTGTCTGAGTAACAACAATAGATTTATATCTATTACTTATAGACTAACAAGTAATAGTGTTTATCATTTCTTTACGCTAAAATATCACTTTCATTAACTTATATGCTAAAAATAGATAAAATTTCTCACTTGACAGAATTCGAAAATTGTGCAAGTTCAAATTTTGTTTGTAGCTAAATGTCTTCTTCGTTCTAGTCATCATTATTGCAGTCATCGTCATTTTATCATCACTTCAATTGTTATGCACATTTAGATGGGGAAAGTCTGTATGATTTACATTTATTTTTTATGTTTTTTATGGTATTAGAAGGCAAACAAGCAGATGGATTTCCTGATGGTAAGAACTTCACGCCGCCTAGAGACAACGAAATTGATAATGGTGCGTTGCCAACCTGAGGCCGGGATATTAGGCTTCAAGCAAAAGTGAGTATACCGGCTACCTTATCCTACCAACCGGAACACGTCAATGGTAAGCACTGACGTTATGACGGTGATAGGGTAATAGATAAGGTGAAGGTACCAATCCAGGAGAGTCGGTGCGAAACTCTACCACCTAGCTAATTATATTTCTATATATAACTATAATATCTTTAATATTCCTTTTAGAAACAGTTTAGAACTGGAACAACTGGTTAGGCAACAATAAAATGTTTTTCAGGCTCGTACGGGAAAGCAACAAGGACACCTACAATTAACCACCGTTTCAGACACACAAAGTGATAGATGACAAACCTATCGCAGAACACTTATAAAATCCCGAGCAACGTTGTTTTTAATAAAAATTTTGAAAAAAAAACATTTTGAGTTGCATGTCCCAGAAATGAAACCTCTTGTAGCCAAAACTGAACCACCAGACTATAGACTAAATGACAATACAGCTATGACTACATACTGATGACAAACATCATTAATGTTTTTGCAAAGCGCAACTTGTTTTCTAAATACCAAGTCCAGATCCGACACTTAAAATGTATCAATTTTGTTCATACATTAACACTTAAATGCACATGTACATATTAGTATCCTTAACTAACACCCATATCACTTATAACTTACCGAGTTAGGGTTAAAATAAATTGTGTAATTTGTCCCATGCTTTTTATTCAGCTCACGAATAGGACGCCATATCACCATGTAATTATGTTCCAACACATCAAAACACCAAGGACGATGGAGTAATTTGGACTAGTTCCGCCCACTGAGTGGTTCTGACAGGGTAATAGATGTGTCAAATGGCACGCGATTTCCACCACATGCTTTATGGGGTTGACATTCTTAGTTGTTTCTAGGGTATCAGTTTCTTTTATTTACATTTCTGAACACCCAACGAGGTCACCCAAACCTAAAACACCAAAACGAAAACCAAGAGGTTTGCTGTAACCTGTGATTGATTACTAAATTACTAATTAGTAAATTTAATTAGAACAGAGCCTTTACCATGAGTTGATATAAATAAATAAATATCCCTGGACAAGTTACACAAATTGAATCTAACCCCAAAGTAAGCAAATTATTTGCTTGTATTATGGGTGTTAGTCAACTATACTAATATATATGTATATATAGAAGTACTTAAATAGATACCAGAATAAGTTTAATAAACACCCGGACCAGGATATGCAGACATCTAAATGTTCATCACACAAATGCTTGCCCCCGCCGGAAATCGAACCCAGCCTCGAGGTCGCCGTAGTTAGGCGTGTACGCTAGCCACTCGACCAACGAGTCGGTATAGTAAGTTTGGTAAGTTACGTGTCAAAATCTATGACAGTTTTGGTCTGAAAATATGTTTCTCTTAATTACCAATAGAGGCGCTGTTCAAAGTTTTCATACTAATAATTAAAGAGACCGTAGCGAGTACTAGAGAGTAACTTGACGAACCGTAAACTCACAGTTAGGGCTCAGATTAATAGTTGAAATTTAAAATCCCCTTAAATCATTTTATATGAAATGTTGCCAAGACAAGATAATATTTTTATTTTTTAGCACTTGCCCTGTGCTTGGGATAGATTTCTATAATATCTATAGGACATAACTACCCGCGTTAACGGGTTAGAAAGAAATTAAAAATTTCGCCACGGGACTTGAATCCTCAGTAGCTCAATTGGTTAGAGCATTCGTCGGCTTGAGACGAAAGGTTACAGGTTCAAATCCTGTCTAGGGCGAAATTTTTTCTTTCTTTAAAATTTATTCAAGATAATATTGCTCGCATTCGCAGCATTGTGCATTTTTTGTGATAGGTAAAAATATTAAACTCCCTGCAGGACACAGGACAGATTGTCACATTTCATACTGAGAGTTTCGTTTTGCCTTCTAAGATCAATCAATGAAATGAATTAATTTTACTATATCACTAAAAATATTTTTAAACAGATTATTAAAGTAATTCCTGCAAAGTTATTCTCAACCACTCCAAAATTTCAAAAATACACAACGTTAACATTCAAGTATTCACATCTCATAAAATGTAGTCTGTTGATTTTTGAACAAGTTTCAAAAGTCATAAAACATTTCTTTTTAAGTTCTATAATTATATTTGGTAAGTTAGCCCTCTATTATTTTCCTTTTATTGCATAAGTAAATCGATAACGCTGTTATTCAAATCAAAACATATTACCTAGCACTAGTATAATGAAAAGTATCTTCACGCCCATATCCCCGAAGAGGTAGGCAGATGTACAACCAAGGCACCCACGATTAGCCGAAGACACTAAGTCCCACAATGTGATAGGTGGCAAGCCTATCGCCAACCGGGCACATTTCCAATCCCGACCAACATTTTTTTTATTAGAAAATTGGAAAAATAAAATTTTTTTAGTTGGCCGACCCGGGATTCGAACCCGGGACCTCATGCAGTCAAGTCCAACACCCGGACCGCTAGACCACAGAGGCGACCCTAGTATAATGACTACATGAATAAATAATAAGTATCTTGAATTCTACTACTTAAGATAAAAGCTAATTAAACTAATGTAATAAAAGTAAATAGTACAGTCTTCTAAATAAGTAACCGAGTTACCTGAGATGACGTAATCTCTGGGTGTTTCATTACCCCTGCATTAAGATTAATGGCGGCCATAACTCTCACATTAATTTGAACAATTGTTTTGAGCGCGGAGAAATCTTCTCCATACTAAGAAATTGTTTAGGGAAATCTGCCGCCCTGTGTCGGCGTGTACTAATCAAATTTCACTGAAAAACCCACTTTTTGTGCACATTTTTATAAATGTATAAGTCCAATGACAATTTTCTTAGGAAATGTACGTTGAGTTTTAAAAGACTAAAATATTGAGCTATCACACATATTATATTAACAATTAAATAGTAGGGTGATAGACAGTAGACTTGCACAATAATCCTAATAACTTCTATGGTGTGTCATATTTTTGAAGTGAAAACTTCTTTAGCGGCGTTGCGCACTTTTTTTGAAGTGGGTAAAAACTTCTAAACAGCCGTCAGGAGACGTGACCTGAAAATCGTAAGACGAAAATTCGTAAGACGGCGCAGGGCGCTTGCGCGAATGTTCGTGTTGTCATGTTTGTGCGCTATCGTGCGCAATAAATGAATATTGTACTTTACCACATAAATAATAATACTTTCATACTGATAATTAAAGCAATTCGTGCAAAATTACTCCCTAACCATTCCAAAATATCAAAAACGCACAACGTTAATATTCAAGTTTTCACTTCTGCCGGCACTTCCGGAGTGCAACCCGTTTTTTTTTTTCATGTTAAACCATTGGAAGATTCAAGTGTTTTGTGACCGATCATGTCACATGAAAAAACATCATGCAAATCTCTTTTGGTGTAACTTTTTCATTTCTTTGTATTTGAAATTCAGATCGCCTCTGTGGTCTAGCTGACCGGCGTCGAACTTGAATTCTTGAGGCCCCGGCCCCGGGTATTTCAGCAAAAAAGTATAGAAAATGTGAATTTTTCAATTTTTTAATTAAAATAATGGCCGGGAATGGATATGTGCCCAGTTGGTGAAAGGCTTGCCACCTATCACTTTGTGGGACTTAGTGTCTTCGGCTGATCGTGAGTGCCCTGGTTGTGCCTTTGCCATACTTTTCGATTATATTTTTAGGTTTTAGGTTGAGTATCGCTAAGGAAAATTACAGACCAAATTCTAAACAACAAATATGCTAAAACCTAGATTTTACATTAAAAACAGATAGATAGATACTCGTAGTTCATATTTTTGCTATAAGTTCCGTTTTATATATGTGTATAGAAATTTAAGACAGATGCTAAACGTAAGTAATGAAACTCAGTTGCCCACAGTTCAGGTTACTGAGTTAGATGAGATGACGTAATCTCTAGGTGTTTTATTACTCTTGAATTAAGATAAGTGGCCGCTATAATTCTCCGTAGTATTAATTTAAACAGAGAAGTCTTCTCCAACAAAGGGATTGTTTTTTCAGCCTAAAAATTTATTTTTTGTGTACAATCAACGTTATATACTTATACAGTGTACATTTGTGGAAAAAGTACAAATTTAAAATTTTCCAGATTTTTTACTTCAAAATTCAAAACAGTTAATATCCGAATGAATCGGTTTGGAAGTTTTTATAATAAAAATTAATAGCACTGACACAGTGCTTACCCTGGATTGAACATGTGCCCGATTGGCGACAGGCTTACCACCTTTCACATTGTGGGACTTAGTGTCTTTGGTTAGTCCTGGATGCCCTGGTTGAGCCCCTGCTCATCTCTACAGGAATATGGACGTGAAGATACTTTTCTGACACAGTTTTAAATGTCTTTTTATTAATACTACAGTTTTTATTAACAGCAATGCCATGTACAATTAAAGCGGACAGTTGAATATATGTAATACTTATATAATAGAATAAGAAGGATAGCAAATGTTTCCAAAATGGTCTCTCATAAATTTTATAAACAACCTTACTAAGAGTTTTGCAGTAAAACTGCAACAACTGACCCTTCTGACAACTATTTCATTGAGCACCACGTCGCGATGATAATTATTTTTTTCGAAAGATTGCTAATGTTTCCAAAATGATCTCACATAATTTTTATAAACAATATTACTAGTAGCCTTGCAGTAAAATTGCAACAACTGTCTCTTTTTGACAACTATTTCATTGAGCACCATGTCGCGATGATAATTATTTTTTACTAGTATTAATTACTAGTAGTCTTGCAGTAAAACTGCAACAACTGACTCTTCTGACAACTATTTCATTGAGCACCATGTCGCGATGATAATTATTTTTTTCGAAAGATTGCAAATGTTTCCAAAATGGTCTCACATAATTTTTATAAACAATATTACTAGTAGTCTTGCAGTAAAACTGCAACAACTGACTCTTCTGACAACTATTTCATTGAGCACCATGTCGCGATGATAATTATTTTTTTCGAAAGATTGCAAATGTTTCCAAAATGGTCTCACATAATTTTTATAAACAATATTACTAGTAGCCTTGCAGTAAAATTGCAACAACTGTCTCTTTTTGACAACTATTTCATTGAGCACCACGATGATAATTATTTTTATCAAAAGATTGCAAATTTTCCAAAATGGTCTCACATAAACTTTATAAACAATATTACTAGTAGTTTTTGTGTTACACTTAATAATGTTTATTTTTCTTATTAGTTGTATGGTTTTGTAGTAATGAGTTACACGCAATATGCATATATTTTTAGTATAACACATAAACCTATAATCGTATTATGATAAAACTAAGAACCACCTCGGAGTCGTGGCTTATCTTTCTAAAAAAGAACCTTCAAAATCAGGCTAGTTGTCAAAGTAATCGCGTAACAAACGACAAAAGACATATAATCATAAACTCAAAGCGAAGTTAGAAGCTAACCCAGTATTAAACATTGAACCCAGAAACGTGCAAGTGGCCCTAAGTAGACCAAAAGTAGGAAAATGGTACATTCCCCATAAGTCATCGTCAAAGTACAACGAGTGATATACATGGCGATAGTGAAAAGTTAATTGACTCTTGTCTCTTACTTGCTGCTAGATAGGAAAGTAGTAATCCTATATTTTCAAATTCCAGGGCATTTACCATGAACTCTTATACTTTTTGGTTTCCCTATTCCTAAACGTTCTAACAACATGTGACATAAGGTAATTTCTTCGATGACAGTTAGTACTATTGAAGTAATATTCTTTTAAGGCTTTAGGCCTAACACGGAAAGTATACATTACAAGTATTAATATTTTATGTAGGGTCAACACCCTTCATCATATAAAAGGAAACACGAAATGAGAATAGGCATATAAACTATACTTGTTTTTGGACAAAGCGAACCAATACTACTACTTGGTACTAAGAAATATTATATGCCGCTTAAATAACATTCTTCTTAAATGATGTTTGAATTTTAGACAGAGTTCAAAAGATCCATTGAAGATATCCACCCAAATACTAAATGGTTAAAATGACTTTTGCCTTCCAATATTGTGGTACTCGGTGTGTTTTAACCTTAATAGTGATAACCTTTTCATAACCAACAGTACTTGTAATCATGGTATTAGCATTATCTAAAAATTTGAAAATCTATTTTGAAAGAACCATATCTACACCAAAGCGGCGTTGCCAACATAAGATGTTAAGCTTTTTTTATACTTTAAATAATATCCTAACCACCAAAATAATAATAATGTGAAATAAATAACGTAGTATTACAATGGTCTTGTCATATAATCCAAATTTTTCCACGTATTAATGTCAAGTGAAGTTGTAAGAACCTATAAGCTAGCAACACATTATTTCGCGGAACCCAAAAGATAAGGCTTAAATAGAAATAGTAAAATAAATGCTTATTCAACATTTTTTATAATGGCGCCTCTGTGGTCTAGCGGTCCGGGTTTGAATCCCGGGTCGGTCAACAAAAAGAAAATTAGATTTTTCCAATTTTCTAATTAAAAAAAAATGTTGGTCGGGATTGGAAATGTGCCCGGTTTGCGATAGGCTTGTCACCTATTCGGCTAGTTGTGGGTGCCCTGGTTGTACCTCTGCCTACTTCTTCGGGGATATGGGCGTGAACATACTCTTTTATAATGGATTTCCACAAAGTAATGCCTGATTCAATAAAACACATTAGTCATTAAAAAAAGTCCCTTGGGGGAAGATAGAGAGTATCGAGTGCCAAATATTACGATCCCTGCAGCCCTGACTGGTTTCCTTCTTATTTGTGACTCTTTTAATAAAAAAGCACGCGAGTCTCAAATATTCTTGACCACCCTTAAATAAAACCTGAGCGACTTTATCGCAGAATGTAAACCTAGGTCAACCGAAATTATAAAACCTAACCCCACTGTAACATGTGTTAAAAAACCGGTCACACATACCCCGACATACCCGGTTAATAAATGTAAGGCTCGACGTATAACGACCCTTCTCACCCGACCTATTCCTTCCCATTCACTGAGCACCCCCTTTTTTAATCCGGAACTTATGACCGTGTAAATGTTACGGCAAGGGTTAATATCGTATTTTATTGGGTCCATTTTGGCCCGGGGCCACCATTTGGGGCACTATAATCGTTAATGAGCCCTATGCATGATTGCTTAAGCTTGGTAAGACGCTACAAAGATGTAGCAAGGGAACAAGAGTTTTTAGATATTTTCATTTCATTTAGAACTATTTTAGAGCAAACAAATTTTGTTACATGTTATGTCATGTATATGATTGCATTGTAGAGTGGCCTTGTTTTAGATTTGACATCATGAAGTCCCGGGTTTGGCAACTCAAAATGTGTTGTGTCAAAATTGTTTAATGTAAACGACGTTGCTAGGGTTCTAAGTATATATATTAGTTTGGCGATAGTTCTTCCACTGATCAGGGTAGTAGCGAGTGCCCTAGTTGTGCGCCTACTGCTTTGAGGATACAGGTGAAGGTAATTTTTTATAGAAAAGATTTTAAGGGGTTTAACTAACTTAAGAAACCACAATGAAGTAATACCACAGCAAGTTTTTACCCCAAAAATAGGGATTACAGTTAGATTGCAAAGTGTTATTATATTAAAAAATAAAATTATATGTCAACTTGAAGCCAAAATTTGGAAAAAATTAAAAATTATGTCAAACGATATGAAATGTCAGAATAACAACACATGAAAATACTATAGTCAAATTGTCGAAAAAATACGAATTTAAAACATAAGATATATTATTAAAAAATAAAAGTAAATTAAGAAGTAAATGGAAATAAAAATTAATTGTGAACATCTGTCTAAACATTAATCATTTGAAATAAATCGTGCTATCTTAACTAATTTATTTATTTAACTACCTTAACTACGTTACTTATTCCTACCTCCGTAGCATCAAGATTCGCTGTTATCGTATCCGGTGGCGATCAGGGTAGGACACTTGCACCAACAGCATATATCTCTATTAACAGCTGTCTCTTACCATTAGAATTAAAATTATAATTGGAATTACCAGCCTTCTGAAATATGAAATAACCAGTCAAGTGCGAGTGGAGATATTTTCGATAAAAATTTACACTTCTTGACGGAGTTGTTTGTGGTGTTCTAGCGAATAATTAAGATGAAATGATAACCTTAAATTTTCAATGCTGTATCTAAGCCAATCTCATGAGTCATTTAGATGACGTGTTATTCGTTCACTCATCCCACATTTGACACGTTACCCGTTTCTCATGTCAATTGTGTAACATGATTTGACTAAGTGAAAACAGATTTTCCGTAAATCATGTGTCATGTTGACCCTATGTCACAACATATCATTACATACATTTTCATACAATGTTAAATATAAACCTTATTTTTATTTTTTAGGTAACTTGTGCGATTTATAGGTGAGACATCAGCGAACAATTACAATGCTCTCTAGATGGAAAGAGATAATCCATCGATGTTACGGATCTATTGTGCAAGTCTATCAACTACCCAACCCTTCGAAACGGAACGTAGCAAAGGGCCAGGAATAGATAAGGCGGTAGCTTCAAAGCACTCTTACTCAAGTGGTTTTGTTAGTGACCTTAGTTCAACCATAGCTCGCCTCCAGATATAGATTACACTCAGCAAACAGGGACCAACACGGTATGAGTCATGCAAAAGAGACTAGGTGATCACCATTATATCTTCGGCCTTACTGAAAAGCTCTGTTTTAACCTACTTTGAGAAAAGAAGTTGATAATAACAGGTTCAACTTCTAATTTTTTTTAACTTTTAATCTATTCCGCCGTCATTTCCGACTGGAGCTAATTTTTTTATTTGAAAGAGCGTACTCCCAAGTTGGCCAACAAATCTGGATCTAATGATGGATCCCAGAGAAATCGAGGAAAATACTTAACTGTTGTGTACTAAGATGACTTACTTATTGCAATTGAAGTCGGTTTTTACAGTTATACTGCACTTAAATTAATGAAGATTCCCGAGTTATGTCCGTATAGAAATTTTGCCGAAAATAACTGGTAGGTAGCTTTAATGAGATGCGATCACTTCGCGAATATTGTGTGTGAATGATTGCCACACATTGAGGTGGTGGGCCATAAATTCATCAATAGTGTGTTAATGATTCAGTTTGCTAGTTTTACAAAAACTCCGCCATTTCTATGAATGTCAGCAAATAATAATTGTAGTAATTTTAACATGTTTTTGTGGTACAAATAAGAGTTTTGATTATTTTTAGTTGTTACTAGCTGTCCCGGCGAACTTAGTTCCACCTGTTCAGTTTGTATGAGAAAAATGAAAATTTTGTTTTTCCTAGTTTTCTCGCAGTGTTTCCCTTTTTATTATATTTTAAACCTTTCCTGGACTTGAATAAATAATTAAAAACCAAAATTAGCCAAATCCATTCAGCCGTTTTCGAGTTTTAGCGAGACTAACGAATAGCAATTGATTTTTATATATATATATATAGATAAATCAGTATAATAAGTTCACGTAACGGCGTCTTTTATTTCGCTTTAACCCTCCTGACATTTTTCCTCCATATCTGTAAGCTTTGTGTTACAATATTAAGCGCTCAGATCACCTACGAATAAATTGTATTCCAGAGGCTACGCTTTCGAGAACTTTCTACGTGCTTATCAATGAAATTTACAGCGAGACTCTGACACGGCTGCAGCACGTGAATTCGTGTATAGCGACTTATCTTTTATACTTTATCTTTTACGTAAGATTTTTAAAGAGAATAAATGGGGACGACGCAGAATTTTAGGGTTAAGAATCTCCTGCTAGTGGAATATTTATATATATTTCTTGTGTGCGTGTTTATGTCACTAGACGACTGGAGCAGTTTTGATAAAAAAAAATTGTGTGTGTTCAAGGGGCTTCGAGACTGGTTTAGATTCACAATTTAGTCAACTGTAAAACGTTTTTACTTAGTTTTTTATTTGTAAATAGTCGTTGATTTTGGGGTGTTTTACATTGGATCGGGCAGACTGCGCTACTATCGGAGCATCAAATATTATGTAATAGCTGCTAATATCAAGTGACACGAATGAAGCGAAACGATCGCGATATTTTAATTTTTAGCCCTAATGATGATGTTATAAGCAAAAAAAAAATTTTATGCTATTTTAAAATTATAAATTATCGCCTCTGTGGTCTAGCGGTTCAGTTGTTGGAGTTGATTGCATGAGGTCTCGGGTTCCAATCCCGGGTCGGGCAACAAAAAAAAAGAAAAATTGGGTTTTTCCAAATTTTCTAATAAAAAAATGTTGCTCGGGATACGATATGTGCCAGGTTGACGATAGGCTTGCCACCTATCACATTGTGGGACTTGGTATCTTCGGCTAGTCGTGAATGCCCTGGTTGTGCCTCTGCCTTCCTCTTCGGGGATATGGGTGTGAAGATACTTTTTTTTAAATTATTAGTGATATATAGTATAAGTGTTTTTTTTTTTCATTAAAAAATATAAATATTTGGAAGTCTTACCAAGCGCCGACGATGGAAAATATCAAAAGATACCAAGTTTGCTGGATCGGTTAGTAATCTTGTAAATTAGAATGGATTATTCCTCTAGTGTTGTCAGTTAAATTAGGTAGTGGAATTCCGCGAGGCGCCCGGATTTTTAATTGCGTTACTGTCATTAGCGTGTATCGGTTTTGAGTAGTCGGAGTATTTAAGGGAGACACTTAGGACTGACTGTGCATTCCTTGGATAAATTTAATAATATGTTACTCTAGTTCGAAACTAATTTAAGGTAATTATCCAGGAACGTGCAAGAAACCCTTAGGATATCAGCTTCAGGCAACGTACTGTTACGATGTTATGGGTGTATAAATAAATAAAAAAAAACTAGAGTGTGAAAAAGGTAATTTTCTATATTAATATCTACCTAAATTGCTCGTAAAAGACGTAGGCTCAGTATCTGGCTACATTAAATTAAAAAACACTAAATTTAAAAAGTTCGTTACAATCTATCAACGATGTCATGTTAGTTTTGATGTAGATATAGGTGACTGGAAAGCGACAAAGGCTATTTATGGTTCCGATATCTAAACGGATTCCCGCGGGAGGCCTGAATAACCACAAAACATGGTAACTGCGGGCTATATCAATAAATCAATCAATGTATAACACAATCGTTATAAAAAAAATTCAATCAAAAATCAGATTTTGTAACTCCTGCAATAGTCTTTGACATTACAGTTTTTGATATGGAAAAAGTTAGGTTTTTTATGATATTTGAAGGCAAAGAAGCAAACGGATTTCCTAACGACAAGAAACCACGCCGCCTAGAGACAACGAAGGTGGTAATGGTGCGTTGCCGACGTGAGGCCTAGATGTAAGACCTCTAGCAAAAAAGGTATCTGTAGAGTAATAAAAGCTTATTTTTGCCCCGATTATACAGATTCCCATGGAAGACCCAAATACCTCAATACGCGGTTACTGCAGGTAGTATCTAATAAAAAACACAATCATTAAAATAATTAAGAGCCAACTCCGACTATATTATTAGTTACCACGTCGAGATTAATATATTATTAACATCCACATAAATTTTATTAACATTTTACTAGTAGTTTTATTATATATTAAGTATAACTCATACTTAACAATGCATGTTTTTTTGTTAATATCAACATAAACGAAAATTTACGCCTTGTAACAAAAAAAAACACTAATCTGATCATGATAAAATTTATATGGAACCATTTTGGTATCATAAACTACCTTTTCAAAAACTATCGCCTCTGTGGTATAGCGGTCCGGGTATTGGACTTGACTGCATGAGGTCCCGGGTTCGAATCCCGGGTCGGCTAACACAAAGAAAATTGAATTTTTCCAATTTTCTAATAAAAAAAAATGTTGGCCGGGATTGGAAATGTGCCCGGTTGGCGATAGGCTTGCCACCTATCACATTGTGGGACTTTGTATCTTCGGCTAGTCGTGGGTGCCCTGGTTGTGCCTCTGCCTAGCTCTTCTCGTCTTCTGCCTAGCTCGTGAAGATACTTTTTTTTTTTTCAAAAACTATCCAAATCGTTTTGTAATTTGCTGAGTAATCGCGTAACAAAAACACAAAAAACATGTAGTTGAGACAATTGAGAGCTTCCTTTTTTTAAGTCGATTGAGAAATCATGCCAATTAAAAATCAGATTACGTAATTCCTGCCAAAGTCCACCTTTTTTGAAGTCGATTAGAAATCAGATTACGTAATTCCTGCCAAAATCCATTTAAACTGTAGGGAGTTCGCACAATGAGGAGTTTACTGCTACATTATTTGCTGCAACAAACTTGGCCGAATTGATTGGTCATACGTAACTCAATTTATACTGGAGTTGCTCTCTAAAATGGGTTTGCTCTTATATTTTATATCGCAAAGTTCGTTTTACAGACATTGTTTTCTAAGTCTTTTGTTTCTTTTCTTAGTTAATTATCTTGTGTAGGATTTGCTATCGTTATATTCTTAAAACGCAATAAAATTAAAACAACTTGTTCATTACCTATTGTTTTGAATTCAATGTCGGTTTTTAATGAGATTGCAGCCATGTTGTATTTATAAAAGTAACTACCTATTTCAACTTTGTTCAGGTGCATTTAACAGGTATTATACATTTTAATTAACGGAAAAATATATTAACGTATGCATATATATTTAAAATTATAGATTACTTACTGCTTCTATTCTACCATCCATACCAATATTATATACCAGCAGTTTCACGCAGCTTCGCCTGCGTTACTTGGCTTTTGATAAAACATGGCCTTTGTCACTCAAGGATAATTCTAAAAGTGAAAGAATTTTTGAAATCGGTGCAGTAGTTCCGGAGCCTATAACATTTCAAACAAACAAAAAATCAAACTTTTCTTTTTTATAATATTATAATAGTACAGATATGTAAGTATGTATTGCTGTTTGTTTATTGATTTGTCTTCTTAGCAGGTTTTCAAGGGAGAGATAAATAACATAAATACGCGGCGGTAGCTGCGGGCAACATTAAGTATAATTATATTTCTATACAGAGTGCTGTACAAGCCCGCATAGATTAGTATCATCGCTTTACATAATTCTAGCAGTAATACGTCAATGCTCCCCACTATCGTTATCCATTTTGAATAGTAACCAATAAACTTTCATGTGGCCTAAGATATCGATGAACTAGTAACATCTAAGTTATATTCAGGCAAGCCGCAGCCTATTTGCAATAACATAAAAAAATTATACATCGGTGGTGATCCTGCTGTTCACAAACTAAACATATTTTAGATTCATGCTATCTCTTTTAAATGAAACAACAACAAAGGAAATGGAATATTTAAGACATGTCATATTAGACCGGCTATGTCAAATTGTGATGTTTTTAATCAACGTTTTCCAAGTGATAGATTAAACGTTCGTAGTTTAAACGATTGTTGTTCTAGTTTTTTTTAATGTTTTCAGAGTATCGTGTACAAACTAGCACTGAACGTTTTTGTCTTTTTCTATAACTTTCGTTGAAAGAAGAAAGCGATAGCTTAAAATTTAATTTAATGAATTCGCAAAAAAATATCACTTATTTTTAGTTAAGGACTATTCGGTTCTAAAAACGGTTTTTATTTTTAGCCAGGAATAATTTTGTTCCAAAACCAGTTTCACTGTGGAATCCAGAAACGTCTGCCGATCTTATTACAATTGAGCTCCATCAGAAAATGGAATTGGACAAGGGTTTAATCAAATGTCAATAGATTTGGATATCTCTGGAGCCGCGACACTTTGAAACGTATTTTGCATATACGGATTTATCGAAGTCATTTCCAAAAAGATCGTGAGGTTTCCGTTTCCGCTTTTGTTGAGCCCTCTTAATCCTGTGACGCATTATGTTCTTAGTGATACAGGCTCACAGATTTTACCTCCTTTTGGGTGATATGACGCTCGACTTTTGTAGGATTCAAAGTAAACAAGTAGAATTCCTGTTGATAAGAAACCAAAATTTCATAAAAACATTCTGAATAGTTGCAAACACGTCTTCCAATAAGGGAAACCTTGAAGAAAAATTTTGTTTACATCTTACTATTATTATATTAAAACTTACTGGTTGTAAGCATTGGTTTGCATCCTTCTGAACTGTTAATTTACTAGGGTCCAGAAGGATGCAAACCAATGGTTACAGCCAGTTTTTACAACCGTCTAGAATGCATATAAAGTAAGTTGTAATAGTAATGTAGGGTTGCTTTTTTATAACAATAGCACGTCCATTTCACAAGGGAGGATATCTGTTTTTTTCAAGCAAATCATATGGATTATGTTTATCTCTTATAAAGTGTGGTTCTTATGGAAAAAAAATATAGTAATTGGACTAATTAATGCAAACAAACACTTTCCTATGTGTAGTTTAAAAAGTAAACAATCAGACGGATATCCTGATGATAAGAAGTGTTTCTTAGGACACCAGATGTTTTTGATATAACTTATTGCGGATTTATTTTCTTGCTATAGGCAATAATCAGTTAGACAGCAATCCATTTTTAAACTAAAACATGATAATGGCAGCACTGACATTACAATGGCAAGAATATTAAAAAACCGAAACACTATACCGTTTTGAACAGACATGGTTATAACGATGATGAAAACATGTTCTTGCCTTCTACAAGCTGACAGCCACAGAGTCTGATGGTCTTATCCTTAATGTAGTTCGTCATCTCGAAAATCAATATTTTAAGCAAACCCGATTAATCGATCATTAAAAATAAATTAAATCTTGGAACTAAGTATATCTGTTTTAAGTAATTGCGTAAGTAATCTAGCGGTCTGATTTTGTAGTCTTGGGTTCGATTTTCGAGTCGGGCAACTAAATTAAAAGGTCCTTGCCCCGACATTGTGCCCTGGTTGTGCTTTGGTAGGAAGAGATCTTAGAAAATACTTGCGCAAAGTCAGTTTTGTATTCTTATTATTATTTTAAGTTGCCAATCTTTGAAACTGTTGATAAAACCAACAGGGTTAAAGGTAAGACTGCATAAAACAAACTTGTTAAACTAGTTTAACATTAATAAGAAAATGCAGAATTTGGTATATCTTTGGTCCACGTAGCCAGCAGGTAGGTGAGAATTTATAGTCGGCCGCAACCGTCGGCTACCAACGCTGTGTAACTCAGTGGTTTTCCTCAACTGTCACCGCTCAACCGGAATTGCTTTCTCAAACTGGAAATGTAACGATAACTTTAGCAAGCTACGAGTGCTACGGCGTAGCAATTGTTAGTGAAATTATTTTAGTCACCGAGATACTGTGAATTTGGATTTTAACTGTTACCCAATTATGTAAGTTCATTATTTAGACAAATTAGTCGAAACTCGTTTGAGTAAAGTACAAGATATTATTGATAAAAACAATTAGATCGCTTTTAGGTGCTCTTGCTCATTATTAGGTGGCCATTATTATTTGACCGTTAGATGGTTGCATTATTAGGAGACAGAAATCGTACTCGCACTCTATAAATCTCACTGACGATAAAAATCAGTGCAAATGGGTACTTTTATGTCTCAAAATTTTAAAATGTATACTGGGCACATAAAAATGGACAAGACTAAAATATTTCCAAATGAAATTTAGTTAACACAACCTAAATTTGATAAAGAAATGCAGAATTAGGTATCTATTTGGCTCACGTAGCCAGTAGGGTAGGTGAAAATTTATGGTAGGCCGCAACCGTCAGATACCTGCGCTGTGTAACTCAGTGGTTTTCCTCAACTGTCACCGCTCAACCGGAATTGCTTTTTCAAGCTAGAAATGTAGCAATAGGTTTACCAAGCTACGAGTGCTACGACGTAGCAATTGTTAATATTCACTTATTTTATTACGAGAATATAGCATATATATAATATATATATGATGTATAATCTAAATCTATGTACTAAATTTGAGTAGAAAAGTATTGCTGTTTTAAAATAATTGTAATACAAAGTATTTTTTTTTTGTACTATTAAATATTAGCGTTAAAATAATACTTTCCTTAGAAATAATATTGTACACATTTTTCACATCTATTAAATAGAAGTATACGTGCTATTGAAAAAAAATGTAAAATGAACGATGAAGTTTTAGGTATATAGACACTTGCTCAACAAATAGTGTAAATAATAATTATTAATTTAAAAAAAATACATCTTTTTCATCAATGTTGAATAATAAATAAACAAATTAAGATAATAAAGGTGTATGTCAACGTTTTTACACTACATCTTATTATTCTTAAATCTATTTAAATTAATAACCAGTCATTTGATCATGTCAGCAAATAATATGTAGACCATGGAATCCTACCCAATGTGACAGCGAAAAGTATAAATTCTGTTTTAAATTACCAAGTTTGTACGAAAATAATTTATCTCCGAAAGAACTTGCACGGAAAGCTTTAAAAGTACTTTTTAAATATCCATTAAGGTAATTGGTTTAATCTTAGGGTATTATAGTGGGAATACTTTTTAATTATAGGGTTCTAAAATGTAAATCAGAGATTAAGGATAAACCGTCTGCTTTATTATTTTTAAACGCTAACTTATTTATTAAATTTAAGCAAAAACAATACTAAGCTTTATTTTTGGTTTTGTCTGGAATGACAAAATAATACAGCATAATTTGTACAGAATATTAAAAAAATATCCCATACAAATCAAATAATTTGATTTTCGATAAAATATATTACAACGAATTTTAGTAAATGTTATCTCATGTTGGTCCGGGTCAAGGAACAACTATGGAACAGTAGAAAAACCACCAAAAATTTTCAAAACGGCATACTTACAGAAACATGGGCATTAATGAGGGCTTCTTGCAGTTTTCGCGGTACTTTCAATAGACAGCCACATCAAGACGATTGGCCACCTTGTTATTTGTTTCTGCGATTTTTTTTAATGTCGTGAATGTTTATGATTAACTGACACCATGAAATTATGTACTCATATTATTTGTAAACAAGGTGGTTATTGCAATTAGTCGATGAAAAATAATATGGCAACACTACAATTTGATGGAGTGTAGGTGAGTTCTAAAATTTTATAAAATAGGCTTTGTTTCCATACTGTTTCATATTTGTACTGTGTCCGGGTTTTTATGTAGAATTATAGTCAATAGACTATCTGTCGTCCTACTTGGCAAGAGGAGAGCTCAGGTTAAATTAGTCATTACCCAACAATATCACTGTGTTAAATAAATAAACAAATAAATATCCCTGGACAAATTACACACATTGCATCTAACCCCAAAGTAAGCAAAGTATATGCTTGTGTTATGGGTGATAGTCAACGATACAAATACATAGAAATACTTAAATAGATACCTGAATAAATTTAATAAACACATGTATAAATGTTCATCACACAAATGCCTACCCCCGTCGGGAATCGAACCCGAGCCTCGCGGTTGATCGGTGTAGTTAGGCATGTACGCTAGCCACTCGACCAAAGAGGCGGTCATAGTGCTATGAAACAACTTGCTAGGGATCCACCGCTTGCATTTACACCACATCAAATTATGGACAATTATATTTTCGCAATAAGTATGTCAAAGATACTAATACTTATAATATACATATATAAACATTGAAAGAAAGAAAAAAAATAGTTTATTTCACATAGACCATTCAAAAGACACTTGTACGCGTCTAGATATTATTAAAATCTGCCATAAGCATGGTCGGGATTGGAAATGTGCCCGGTTGGCGATAGGCTTGCCACCTATCACATTGTGGGACTTAGTGTCTTCGGCTAGTCGTGGGTGCCTTGGTTGTACCTCTGCCAACCTCTTCGGGGATATGGGCGTGAAGATACTTTTTTTTTACTTGGAAACTCTAGGGCCTAAGTTATAAATCAAGATTTTGCAATACAAAGTTAAAATCCGAATCACATCATATCACTCCAGTGTGCCTCAAAAATAATAACGTTGTTAGCCTTTCAAAGTGTCTTCACGCCCATATCCCCGAAGGAGTAGGGGTCGACATAACCAGGGCACCCACGACTAGCCGAAGACACTATGTCCCACAATGTGATAGGTGGCAAACCTATCGCCAACCGGGTACATATCCAATCCCGAACATTTTATTAGAAAATTAAAAAGAAACATACTATATTTTTTTTGTTGCCCGACCCGGGGATCGAACCCGGGACCTTAAGAAGTCTGGATGCCGGACCGCTAGACCACAGAGGTGATTTTCTTTTAGCTATTTATTTTATTTATATTGTCAGGCATTTAAGAATCAAGTTTTTTTTTTAAATCCCAACCCACATAAGCTTGTCCTTCATAAGTCCCCTTCCGCCTGTGTTTGTATGATAATAATGAGATAAATTGTGACACAATTATTCATTCCATAAAAATTACAATGGTGGCATTAAAAATGGAGGTTGTTGCGTAATCCGGATCACTGTGCGATTTAAATAAAATTTTAAATTAATGCTTATGCGACGGGGTGTAATAGAAAAACATTTAATCTTCTTTTAAAACATTATTCTTGCTCAACCTTATTACAGAGCGAGATTTTTTTTTAAAAAGCGAACCAGCACAAAGCTATTTTAATGGTAAGAGACTAACGTGGCCTATTAACACCATAGATGTTATGGGTGCATCGCTGTCCTGTGGCCAGCGTGTTGTGCCTATTGTGCAAGTCTACCAACTACCCTATCTTGCCCTATGACAGTGTTATTATGGCGTCAGGAAGAGTTAAAGTTTTGTAAGGTTAAACCCATTCAATTTATGCTCATCCTTCTTAACTGGTAGGAAAAGACCCAGATCAACACCAGGACAATAAAGTTACTTAAAAATTCTACCTAACAATACTATCTATTACCCGCGACATTGCTCGCGTGGCAGGTAATATTTTTACTTATTTTAGCCCATTAATAAGTACTTTTATACCAACTTTCACCTCCTTAGGGGCAGAATTTCTAGAAACGCTTAAATAAGTAACTATTCATTTTTAATATAATAAGCAGCCCAAAAATAAAGTTTCATATTTCTAACTTTTTTTTTGTGCTATAGGAAGGCAAATAAGCAGACGGATTTCCTGATGGTAAGAAATTAACGCCGCCTAGAGACACCAAAGATGGTAATGGTGCGTTGCCAACCTGAGGTCAGTATGTTAGGCCTGGAGCAAAAGTAAGTTGACTGGCTACCTTACCCTCCGAACTCACCCTCGGAACACGTCATGACGTTATGGCGGCAGGAATAGGTAAGGCGGTGATACCAATCCGGGCGAGTCGCTGCGAAACTCTACCACCTAGTCATATGTCATGGTGTTAGTGATGATAAGCCTATGCTCGCCTTTTACGAGCTGCCTGGCAAGATAGGCAGATGGTCTATTCTGCAAAGGCGCCCGGACCAACACGGAGAAAACTTAAAAAATGACGGTTTTCCATACAAACTTTCAACCTCTTAGGGGTAGAATTTTTAAAATTAGTCCTTATTGAGTGTCTACTCAATGAAACGACCCTACTCACCTATTTTCATGGCCGTAACTCTAACAGTTTTTGTTTGGGAATGATGCGCCTCTGTGGTCTAGCGGTTCAGTTGTTGGACTTGACTGCTTGAGGTCCCGGGTTCGAATCCCGGATCGGGAAAAAAAAATTGGATTTTTTCAATTTTCTAATAAAAAAAATGTTGCTCGGGATTGGAAATGTGCTCGGTTGGCGATAGGCTTGCTACCTATCACATTGTGGGACTTAGTGTCTTCGGCTAGCCGTGGGTGCCCTGGTTGTACCTCTGCCTAATTCTTCGGGGATATGGGCGTGAAGATACTTTACTTTACTTTTACTTTATGAATCAGTCAGTGAGGACATGTTATTTTATAAGATTAGATGACATAAGACAATAACTAAAGTAAAACTTCTTTATCGACGTATCAGAGAAATTTCTCTATTGCCTTCATTAACCTTTAAAACCACTGTATGTTATCGCCGAATTTCATACTGCGTTTTTATTAATTATTTGATTTGCAGTATATTTTTAAGCTAGCTTCTCACAAAAATGTCGCTTAACACTACGTTACGTAGATATTATTTAAATACATAGATTTTTATATGCAGATTCAATACCTACCTACTTAAAATACGTAATAAATCGTGATAACTACGTAAATAAATTGACAAAAAATTGTTGTGGACATTGATGAATAATAATAATAATTTTACATCCATTTTGACCTCAAAATTAAATAAGCACCTTTATGCAAATAATATTTTAGATCCTGCTCAAAATGGATGTAGGGTTGGGTCTCGTTGTACTAAAGAGCTACTCCTCATTGACATGGCTATTAACCAACAGGTTCGCAGAAATCGGAAAGGTCTTTCCACCGCCTGGATTGACTATAAAAAGGCTTACGATTCGGTACCGCATACATGGTTGGAACGAGTGTTGGAACTGTACAAAGTTGATACAGTTCTAAGCTCGTTTCTGGTTTCATGTATACGGCAGTGGACCACGGCTCTTTGTCTCCCAGGAGGTGGAAGGAATCTTTGCTTTTCCGAACCCATAAGGATTGTGCGGGGCATTTTCCAGGGTGACAGCTTGAGTCCATTGTGGTTTTGTCTGGCTTTAAATCCTTTGAGTACATTGCTAAGGGATTTAAAGCTAGGTTATCGGTTGCGTAGAGGGGGTGAGACTATTTGTCATCTTTGGTACATGGATCTCAAGTTGTTTGCATCAAATAAACCAGACTTGTTGTCACTACTTGATATAACACATACATTTAGTAGTGACATTAAGATGGAGTTTGGTGTAGATAAATGTGCGGTTGTACATGTGCAGAAAGGGAAGGTTGTACAGACCGACTATTTACAACTTTCAGAGACAATATCTCTTAGATCTCTCTCCGAAACCGAAACTTACAAATATCTTGGTATGCCAGAGGGTCTAGGTATACTGGATCGGGAAGTTAAACAGCTGGTGATAGAACGTTTCTTTGGGAGCTTGACAAAAGTGTTGAAAAGCCTTTTGTCAGGGGGTAATAAGGTGCGTGCTTTCAACAGCTGGGTGATGCCTGTTTTATTATACACCTTTGGCATATTAATATGGACTCAAACAGAGCTAGACACCCTGGACCGACGAGTCCGTAAACTATTGACAACATATCGCATGCATCATCCACGCTCATCTGTGATGAGATTGTATATTCCTCGGAAATGTGGAGAACGTGGCTTCCTTAATGCCAAAAACCTTCATAACCGTGAAGTATACAATCTTAGAGAATACTTCCTACACGTTGAGTGTGAAATGCATCGTGATGTAGTGTCAGTGGACAATGGACTGACTCCGCTATCCTTAGGTAAAGAGAACTGGCATAAACCGGTGGTACTTAGTACTCAGGATCGCTTGAATTTATGGAAGAGCAAAGAACTACATGGTCGATTTTATCAGGTTCTTTATGGGCCTGATATTGATACACTAGCATCCGTATCTTGGTTACGATTCGGTGACCTCTTTGGTGAAACCGAAAGTTTTGCTTGTGCAATTACTGACGAGGTTGTCAAGACGAATAACTATCGGAAATACATCATGAGGGATGGCACAGTTGACATATGTCGAGCGTGCCATCGTCCTGGTGAGTCCATTAGACATATTATTTCCGGTTGTTCTCATCTTGCCAACGGCGAGTACTTGCACAGGCATAACCAAGCCTAGCCAAGATAATCCACCAGCAACTTGCTCTTCGATATGGACTTGTCGGTTTTGAAGTAGCTTACTATAAGTATACACCGGAGCCAGTTCTTGAGAATAGCCATGCAAAGCTCTACTGGGACCGATCTATCATCACGGATAATAGTCCTGCTATTGTCGCCAATAAGCCTGACATCGTGCTGGTAGATCGGTTGGAGCGCCGGGCTTTTCTTGTTGATATTACGGTTCCATGTGACATTAACCTCGTGAAAGCAAAGAAGGAAAAATTGACAAAATACATAGACTTAGCGCACGAAGTTACTGACATGTGGGATGTTGACTCAACAATAATTGTCCCGATAGTCGTGTCAGTAAACGGTCTAATAGCGAAGAGTCTCGACCAACATCTTAAGAGACTCGCTCTACAACCCTGGGTTAAGGGCCGAATTCAAAAGGCAGCAATTTTGGGGACAGCACGCATTGTGCGGAGATTCCTCACTCTGTCGCCCTGACCACTGACGGTTTAGTTGTAAGACCACCGTTTTTGGTAACCTGTTTTTTATGTTTATATTTTTAATATTTTTTATATATTAAATGTATAGACGTAGAAAATAAGAGGCATTGAAAATAAATGATAATAATAATAATAAAAGTTTATTTAGAATGTCCCGCTAAGGTAATACAATTATTTTCAGAAGGTGAATGCACAGTATCACTCATCTTCTGTATTTTCTTATTGATGATTATTTTGAATTTCAACTGAAAAAACTAATAAACATGCTTTCTTTAAAAATAATTTTGATTAAATTTTTCATATCTGGGTCAAGAATTTTTGCAATTAAATTAACCTGCAGGTTAGAAGGAAAATAGCGACATTTAGGTAGGTTCCTAGCATCTGGCAAAACTAGACTATAAAGCTATTCAATATGTAAACAAAAAAGATTAAAATACTTTCTGGATACCCATATCTTGCAAGATTCTGGTAGATATACAATCAAGGCACCCATGGTTTTTTAAAATGTGGAGGTGGAAAACCATTTGCCAACCGGGCACTTATCCAGTCGCGGCGAACATTGGTCATATTAGAAAATTAAAAAAAAAACACCTGAATTACGTAACCCGGGAATCGAATACGGAACTTCATGTAGTCAACGCAAACACCGAAAAAGCCACAGAGGCAACAAATAAAACGAATCCAAAAAAAAATCTATTCCCGAATTCCTTGGCCCAACGCCAGGAGATACCTGACTCCAGCGAGACTTTGAGTGCAAACTGCCTATCACAAAATCTTCACTTCCATGCAAAACTTTCTTACCACATTGAGCTGTTTCCTCCACATACAACGTGATTTGAACCTTATAGTTAAGGGTGTAAGTCGATATCTCATTGTAGTATTGCTTAGGATGTAATAAAATTCGTCTAGCGTGCAACATTCCGCTCGACGCCCTTGAAGTATATTGCAAAGGGCGTTGTTACATCGTGAGATTGACGTAGAACCTTCGATGGCTTGCTCTTTGTACGCGTCAATTACGAAACGTATCCTGTAATTTAATCTAATTTAAGTACACACTTTTTTTCTATTTAATACATAAAGATATCTTCACGTCAAGTTACGAAGTAGAGAGAATCAAGTGGCAATGTCACGAGTTTTGTCTTTGAAAACGAATGAGTAAAGGCAGTTTTCTCTCCGTGTCGGTTTGGGTTTTCTATGTAGAATAGACCATCTGTCGTACTGCCTAGCCACTAGTTAGAGGCGAGCAAAAGCTTTACGAGGCGTACTGCCATCCTCTACGGGGATATGGGCGTGAAGATACTTTTGTCATTTAATCTATTACGGGATATGTACAGACTGCTGCACGTAACTCGAAACAATATGTAACAAAAGTTGACTACATAAAGCCTTAAGTTCCTAGAACGGGCAACACAAAATGTGTGTTTTTTAATTTGTGAAAATCCTATTAATATTATAAATGCGAAGGTTTGTATGTTTGTTTATTGATAAAACTCTTTGACTATTAATCCAATATTAATAATCCAGTAATCCAGTAATAACAATCAAGGTTGTGACCTCTGACAACCTTTTCGGGGATATGGGCGTGAAGACACTACTATACTATAATATGATAAATACTGCGGTGGAAAAGTACTTACAAGTACTATTACAAATAATGGTTTATTTAAATTACTTTGTTTTTTAAAGCAACAAAAATCCATTCATTTAGAAACAATGAGAAAATTTTAAATCTCTTTTCAGACCATCGACCAACTACGGTTTTTTTTTCAGAAGTTTATATAATTTAAGGTTTATTTATTTAGTTTATGGAGGTAACTTGCTTTACTATTCGTTTAATGTGACTGGATTCTAAGTACTCATAAGTCAAAATACAGGACGTTACTTTAAACTTTATGACGTGGAATAAACTTAGAAATAAAACTCGTTTTTATGTTACAAGGAAGTCACAAAGAAGACTGATCACGTTTTCTTATACATTTTTTTATAATATAGAAAAGTCAATAAGAAATAGATTTCATTTAGACAAAAGATGTTACCAGTGCGGTGCCGATGCAGACGTTTGCTTCCAGCTTCCCGATTTTATGAAACCCCCATAACTTCCCGATTATATGAAAAACTTTCCATTAAATAATTTAAGAAAATGTATTGAAGTGAAATAAAAATGGTCTTTGCTGAATATTTATCGGATAAGAGTGCTTGGGGTTAATTTCTCCTTATATCAATCTC
>NJDC01000078.1:20975-32488 GCA_002245475.1 Calephelis virginiensis | reverse complement strand
ATATATGAGTATGTTATTGTGTCAACGATAAGTAATGTTCCTTCAATCTTTTCTTAAAAGTAGATAAAGAAGGGCTGTCACGAATCACGGTAGGAAGGGAATTCCACAACTTGATTGATTGAAAAGTAAAAGATTTAGAATAACAACTAGAGTGCGAAGCGGGAAAACGAAGTACAGAGCTACGGTTGGAGCGACATGGGGAATCAGTAGAGTGCAGAAAGCTAAAACGCTCCCACAGGTATGAGGGAGCTGACGGGTTGTACAGAATAAGGAGAGATAGAATATGTAAATTTCTGCGGAGTCGTATAGGAAGCCATTTGAGTTGATCTCTAAACATGGAGACGTGGTCAAATTTACGGAGATTAAAAATAAATCGGATGCACGAATTTTGGAGCTTCTCCAATTTATTTAGGAGAGATTCTGTAGCATCAAGGAAACATACATCACCATAATCAAGAATTGGGAGTATAAGAGACTGTACAAGAGAAATTTTTGTTTTCGTAGGAAGCATTTTTTTTAAAGAATGTAAAATATGAAAGGTATAATAGACTTTTTTACTCAAGTTAGTAATGTGATCCTCCCAAGAAAGATCCGAGCTAAAAATAACGCCTAGGTTAGTGACGCAGGTCGAAAGAGAGATCTGAGTACCGTTGTAAACTATAGGTGGCAGACTGGAAAAATCAATAGCCCCAAGCTGATATCTACTCCCGAGAATTACAGCTTTTGATTTTAAAATAATATGTAATATGTAAAATAATATCAATTCTATTCATAATCTTGCTAAGTATTACGAAATTTTGTTAAATTTTAGGTTTGGGTTCTGCAGAGTACTTCAAATTTGACCTTTTGCTGTTGGTTGCTTAAACTTTTGCCACCGAAGCAACTACTTCTCAGCGGTGTTTTTTAATAAAACAAAGCACCGAATAATTGAAATCATTTTACAAATCTTTTGTTTGAAAAAGTCAATACTTTTTTTATGATATACAACAAGCAAACAAGCACACGGATTTCTAGATGGTAAGAAATTCACGCCACCCAGAGACACCAAAGGTGGTAATGATTCGTTGCCAACCTTAGGCCGGGATGTTAGGCCTCTAACAAAAGGAAGCTTACCAGCTACCTTACCCTCCGAACCGGAACGCTTCAACGGCAAGCAAATAATTGTCCGGGTGGAATTTGCAACTCAATTTTAAAGCAGCTATCTTCAACCAATTGAGTAGGTTTTTGGCATACGTACTTAAGTTTAATGATAAACAGATGTGATATAATGGAACTGATTTAATGATGGAAGCATAGAAAATTCTACAATTCTGAACATTATCTTAACGTGTTTGGGATTATTTGATACGGTTTGTATTCGAGTAGTACTTCTCATGTCTATTGCTGGGAACATAGCGTAGAAGCATAATAGAAGCCTAAAAGAATAGAATCACGAATCACGAAAAAAAAATTTGTCTAAAATTTATCTTATTGTAACTAACTTTTTTTATAATTATGCTGTATCAAAAAATCTTTAATAATCAAAATATAAAAAAAGTAAAATAATTGATATGTCGTTGATTAGAGACCATAATATATAGTAGCACAGTATTAACGATTCCATCTTATTAAGACTGTATCTTCACGCCCATATCCCCGAACGGGTAGGCAGAGGCACAACCAGGGCACCCACGACTAGCCGAAGACACTAAGTCCCACAATGTGATAGGTGGCAAGCCTATCGCCAGCCGGGCACATTTCCAATCCCGACCAACATTTTTTTTCTATTAGAAAATTGGAAAAATCTAACTTTATTTTTGTTGGCCGACCCGGGATTCGAACCCGGGACCTCATACAGTCAAGTCCAACACCCGGACAGCTAGACCACAGAGGCGATATTAAGACTGATGGTAGCATAAACAAAATTACTCCTTGTTGAAAATTGATTCATTTTTATCAATCTAAGATGAATGTTTAATGGTGAAATGCCCCAAAAAGTATGTACTTTGTGAGGAAAATTTATAATGGTTATGAAGTTAAAAAAACCTTTATTTTTTTATAAAAGACTAAAATAAAAACAAAGAGAGTTATGACAAAAATTGTGTTTTACTGATACTTTAACGTCTTTGTAATAGTTGTGTAATGCTTTCGATGTGATTAAAATACAACATTACTATTGTTATAATTTGTTCAACATATTGAATATACAAACATAAGTATCTTCACGCCATTTCTTAGTTGACGTAAGCAAGTGTCAAGTACCACGATATCTGTCTCTAGGTCTGTACCTACCCAGCTTCCTCCACGTTCTCTTCACACTTTGATCATACCCTACCGATTTGATCATCGTGAAATTGATGGTCTCCCGAGTATTTAAAACTAGTTAAATTCAATAAGTTTAGTTTTTAATAAATTTGAAGTCCCATAAAACGATTGGCATTTGAAACATTTTTCCGCGGCACGCAGTTGTCATAAGCTATCTGTCCGGGCGCCATTTGCATTTGGTTTGTGTTTCGCTGACGGCTGCTCCACAAATATGAATTTTATTCGGCCATCTGCGCAATACACTTGGATCTAGCTTCCGTGGGTGATTTTATTTAAAAGAATTATTGATGTGGAGTTTGAGCTAGGCTTACATCGCGGTATAAAGATTCTTAACCTTGTTTAATATGTAGTAAATGCACCTACATCTTTAATATAAAGCCCGGTGAAGTTGTAAAAACTGCGAAATTGGTAAAACATTAATAAAAAAAACGATAGCTTCTCAGTTGGCCTGCTAGTAGCTAAAAGTACCTATGAGCAGATACGCTCTTTTCCATCCCTGTGCAGGCCGCATCATTCCTAGTGCCTACCAAGCTGCTCGTTGGAGTCGAGACAATTCTCGCGCCAGTCGTTTTCCAGTAAAGATGATAAGGTAGCCTCAAGCCTGTTTATTCAAGAGAATTATCGTCTCAACCTCAAATTCCTAACACAAAATTAACATATTTGGTGATTTATAAACAACGTGTTTTTACCATGAGAAAATGGTTGATAAAATAGAAATACACTGCAAATGAGGATGGATATTGGTACTTGGTTCTCGGTTAGACCTAGATTGTGATTGTGATGTGTGGTTTGCAAGTATCGTAACATTTATGTACTTAATAGTTTCTGCTTAGTTAGGACGAAGTTAAGCAGTAGGTGCCGCAAAGGATTGGAGTAAAAAAGTTGTTAGCGACTGTACCTTCACGCTATATATATATAACACAGCGATTGTGGTTTGTGCTAAATTACAGTTCCCGCACTAAAAGCAACATTACACTTTAATGTAATGAAATGGAGATAAATGCTTAGAAAAAAGAATAAGAAATGTTCGGCAAATTAAATTGGAAACTCTCCTATACTAACAAAAGAACTTATTGACCTCTTGTAACTATTTTTAATCAACCTTATTCTGGAGAGAATACATTTGAAATTCCAACAAAGGCAGTTTTTTCATAACATTTTCCATTAAGTTAGGAAGGAAAATTTGTGTCGTATTGGGTTTTAATTTCTTCTAAAGAATTGATGACTACTTTATTTTTATATGACATTTCGTTACAGGACGTGTTACCTACTGTGTGTAGTATAGGACTAAATAACTTCGTTATCTGTTATCACGCATAAAATCAAAAATACTCGTATGTCAACTAAACTTCGTTTAGGTGACAATATCATATGCCAACTTTTTTGTTTTTTAAATTATTAATTTGTTTTCGTAATCAAAGAAAAAATATAAATTTAACGCCATCTAGTGTCACATGGAAAAACAGAAGTTTTATTCAAATGTACCTAAGTACTTTAATTTTTTCTTGCGCAATAGGATAAACAGTCCAGATACTGATTTGAAAAATATCAACACACATAACATCTTGGGTGTTTATAGTTTACGTGTATTTGCTATTCTGCTAATTATAATACTCATTATCATAAATTATACTTAGTATAAAAATTTTGGTATCCACAGATTCGATTTATTATGTACGAGCGGCCCGCCCCGGCTTCGGACGATTATGAAATATACATATAAACCTTCCTCTTCAATCACTTTATCTTTAAAAAAACCGCATCAAAATCCATTGCGTAGTTTTAAAGGTTTAAGCATACGTAGGGACAGAGGAAGCGACTTTGTTTTATACTATGTATTTTTTTATACTATGTGTCATATTTCCGCCCCATACATTTAATAATCTTTCGCGGAATCCCGTTTCGAAATTCCGAAACATTATGTGGCCCACATCTAAATCTCCAAAGAGCGGTATATTAATTCCATAGATTTGCATGGAATCACTGCGTATGAAAATTTGCTGAAACGGAATTTCGTAATAAAAATCCAAACGCAGGCAGGTGGTAATTTTATTACGCACTCAAAACACATTTAGTGCTGTCATATTAGTATATACATGACAGTTCTACAAACTTTTAGGCCTGCCATTTACATTTTTAACTTTTTTACGGAATCCCGTTTAAAAAAAATCGAACACAACGAATCCATATAAATCTGCCATAAACACCAACAATTTTCCCTAACGGACTTGAAGTAGATTTGTATGGGACGCCATTTTGTTTTGAAATTTTGAAATTATAAAAATATGTCATCACTGTACCTACCTACAATTGAACATGATGAGAAATGAACATGATTATTAAAAATAACAAAAACATCTTAAGCGTCACGCTTTAACTTCATAAGATCATCAGGCGAGAAACAAGGTTCACATTTTTTAGCATATCAATCTTTTCCAATCAATTTTTGAATAAATTATTTTTTTATTAAGGCCGTAATTCGTCGGTTATTTTCTTTTAATTCAAGGTCAGAAACCGCTCTTAAACTTATATAAAATTCATCTTGCCTGGAAAGGTAATGGATTTGGATCCCTAAAACCTGAGACATTTTCACTTTCAATCAAAGTAGCATCCAAACAGTACTTCGATTGAAAGCAAAATGATTCACTTTCTCATTACTCGGTTAAACTCAAACACTATCTATGGACATGGAATTTAGTAGAAAAATAGTTTATACGTAGAAAATAAAAGTTAGAAAATGATTTTTGATTATCCCTAATATTATTATTAATATATTCCTAATCCCCTAAATGAGTAAAATGGTGTGTAAAAGCTTGTATGAATATTATGTATATATTGGGCAGGCCATATTAGTGGTAGCTATATAACGCACTCACAAGATTAAATTGTATTTATATTTATCTTCTTTCAAATACAAACGAATAGAAAAAGACAAAAAACAATTACACTGTCATATTAGTACATTCTTGATAGTCATAAATTTGTTTTCATAAGCAACGAAAAATATAAATTTGTACATTAGCCGATTGCAGTGAAATTTGGCACATGGTTAGTCTAGCGCCAGAAGTATTATGTAGACTAGTTCTTGATTTTATAATTCAACACGTTTACGAGAAAAATCTAAAGAACATTAATACGCGTGTAAACCTGCTATCAACAGCTAGCGATTGTACACCAACTAAAAGTTGCTCATGCAATAGCTTCCAACACAGCTAGAAACTATATTTACGATTACTATGAAGTTTTGTTCATTGTGGCTACGTCAGATATCAGGTATCAAAGATTTATAATTAAAATAGCAACTAACTTTAGTGCTATAGTACTATTATGTAATACTGTACTTATATAGGGTTATATGTTTAATTTTAACTTTAAATGTCTAACAGAGGAGATAAATTATAAACAATATTTTAAAATATATCTAACTAAAATAAAAAGCAGACAGTAACTTTTTTATAAATTCGAATTTCGTCGTTTAAAAGCGCGCGGTGTTTGTTAAGATAATTTATAATAAAAAAAAAGTATCCTCACGCCCATATCCCCGTAGAGATAGGCAGAGGCACAACCAGGGCACCCACGACTAGCCGAAGACACTAAGTCCCACAATGTGATAGGTGGCAAGCCTATCGCCAACCGGGCACATTTTCAATCCCGACCAACATTTTTTTTTTATTAGAAAATTGGAAAAATCCAAGTTTCTTTTTGTTGGCCGACCCGGGATTCAAACCCGGGACCTCATGAAGTCAAGTCCAACACCCGGACCGCTAGACCACAGAGGCGATTTTATAATTTATAATGTGCATGCTATTTCCAATAATGAAGTATTTCGAATAAAAAATAAAACATTTTTTATTTGAACTACGAACACCATATTTTGTAATTTTTTGTTCTACGGTTTAAAATAACAAGGCAACTTGAACAAATTTTTAGCTATTAGGAACCCTTTAGAACCCTTGCGGTGTTCCCCAAATACTGTAACCTTTTAAATAACTTCATAGTTATTAAATTATAGGGTATGTATTAAGATATATTGTAGATCTACAATACAGCCCGGACTATTTTGTAGATCCACAAAAAAGGAACAGTAAGCCCTACATGTTTATTCATTATCTTGTTATAACTCAAAGGTCTTTGGCAGCGTTCTTGATGAAAGCTTCCAAGACATTTCGGCCATCATCATCATCAGCCGGAGGACGTCCACTGCTGGACATAGGCCTCCCCCAAAAAGCGCCACAAGTTTGCACAAAATTTAAAGTGATTGTACTTTTAAATCTTTCTCAGTAATTACTCTAGGTACTTGCGAATTCATTCACAAGATGTTTAGTTTGTCTCGAATAAATACATACAAAATACTTATAAACACGGCCGGGAAAGTTTTTTATAACATTACTGCATATGCACATAAGAAAACTTTTTTCAGTTTCAGATTTTGTTTACTACAAGAAAATTGTTAACCCTGTGACAATGTCAGATTTAAATATAACTTCTCTAATTTAGTATTTTTTTAAAGATGTAAATAAACATCCCTTGATAAATTATAAAAAATAATCTCATCCCATAGAAAGCAAATTATATGCTTGTTACGGGTGTCAGTTAAAGATATTAATATATAAAAATACTTACATAGATACAGGAATAAATTTATTACAGTATTTATTACAGTATAGAAATAGCTCAGCAATTAATTTGCATCTTCTCTTTAAATAGTAAAAACAAAATTCAGTATTTAGTAAATTGGTAATTGAGTGCCGTGCTGGAACTCATCCAGATTAGGATCCACCGCCTCATCTATTCCTGCTCTCATATTGACAGAGTCTGGTCCAGTCTGGAGTGTAGTATAACCGGTAGACTTGCATAATTGGTCTAACACTTCGACTACAAGACAACGACTCTCCTCCAACAACTATGGTGCTTATAGGCAGGCCACTGTTATCTTTTACCATCATGAGAGTCGTGTGCTTGTTTGCTATCTTACCTTATCAAAAATGTAGTGCATAAAAATAAAGTAATATCTAACATCTTTATAAGAGAATACAATCTTAAATCTTATACCATTTTAGGAAATATTAATCCAAAATAAAATATCCATGATGCAGATTTGGCTTCAGAGGAAAGTAATGATGGATTGAAGCATTTCAAGCATTACAGTGTTTGTTGGTTGCAGGTCCAACTTTGTGTGGAAAGTGGTCCATGTCTTTGCTTTTGAGACTTTTGCCGCCAAATCTTACTAGAAGAGCTTTAATGGGAAGGCCACTTGAGAGGGCTTCTTAAGATGTACTCGTAATAAGACTATTAGGAAAGAAACTGAAAACATGAGTCCAATTAAAGAAATTTCGTTTAAAATGTTAGTAAATATATTAGTGACAAAAAAAGTGTTTTCTTTATTAAATATCAAGTAAATGTCTTCACATCTATATCCCCGAAGAGATAGGCATAACGTGATAGGTGGCAAGCTTATCGCTAACCGGGCACATATAAAATCTCGAACATTTTTGAAGTGAAAACTTCTTAACTCGCGTCAGGTCGTGAGAACGTAAGACGGCGCACTGCGCATGCGCGAATAAAACGGCGCGAGATCTAAAATAAAACGTAGATTCATTGTTGTTTTTGTATTGCTTATTTCCGAAGAGTACAGGATGCGCAATGAATAATACGCCGCAATATATGTACCATTACATTATCACAGATAGCAGATACGTATATTATCAACAGACATTGCGCTATTTGTTCCATCTTGAAAATAAGATTTATGTGTAGACGAGCAATGTTCGATGAACAGATAATATGACGACGCTGCTAGCCGTCACGTTTATTTTACTTTAGCGAGTTTTTGTCAAGCCAAACGCAGGTTATTAATATAAAAATAATATTTGTGCATATATGATAGTACGCTTACACTGCAAATTAAAGCAATTCGTGCAAAATTATTGCCTTACCATTCCAAAATATCAAAAATGGACAACGTTAATATTCAAGTTTTCACTTCTGCCGGCATTCGCAAAGTGCAACTCGTCTTTTTTTATTTGAAAATTGTTTTTTGTTGCCTTACCTGGTAATCGAACCAGGTACCTCATGCCAACACCTGGACCGCTAGACCACAGATGCAATAATATATAATACAAGCGACAAGTTTAAAATATCAATAGCATCTTAAGTATACGAGCAATATAATTGAAACTTTAAACATTTGATAATGTACACTACCTATATATAATATATTCTGAGGATTTCGTTTATATGACACCATTAAAACCCAAGTTATTAGAGTTCAAAGGAACAACAAGGTTTCATACAAACTTTAAACCCGTATTTATTTCATTAGGGGAAGAAGTTAAAATTTTTGTACTTTAACTGCCTTATTCATAAAAAGTAGTTAAATAACCTCCTAAACATTGCTTAACTAATCTCTTGATTAAGCCTTAAACATTGTTTAAAAATTTGTTATTCATAAAGTAAATTTTGACAATGCTTAGTTAAATACTGTTTAACTTGGTAGGTTTTGGTAGAAATGTGGCTGTACGCGTATTTCTTTTGCTAAAAGTGAATTAAACAATTTTCATCCGTAGTCAACATTGTTGTTTTCATAGTGATTATATTATCTTTGGCTTCCATGTTGTTTCTGAATACAGTGTCGGACGTCTATGACCTCTTGCTAAAGAGTATTTCTATTCCTTGTCTATAACTATCTACCTGCTAATGTGCTGGACCTGGGCTATGTAACTTGTTGGCGTTTTTTAAACAATGTGATGTAAAAGTTCAGTACTACTAGTATTGTACTACACTAAAATTAAATTTATTAGAGTAAATAAAAGTTGATGCAACATAGTCACAAAACATTTGAACTGATACACTGCATTTAAAAAATGTTTTTTAATGCATCTACGTTATGTTACTAAGCTAAGTATAAAATTATGTCATTTCTGTAATATTTTCCTTTGTAGAATAAACCATCTACCTTCCTGTTAGACAGCGCGTTAAAAGCAAGCATAGGATTACCGTCACTAGCACCGTGACAACTGACTAGGAGGTGAGTTTCGCAGCGAGTCACCCGGATTGGTACCACCGCCTTACCTATTCCTGCCGCCTTAACGTAAGCGCTTGCTGTTGAATTGTTCCGGTTAGTAGACTAAAGTAGCGGGTAAACTTACTTTTGCTCGGGGCTTAACACCCCGACCTCAGGTTGGAAACTCACCATTGCCACCTTTGGTGTCTCTAGGCGGCGTGAAATTCTCACCATCAGAAACTCTGTCTACTTTTCTGCTTCTAATATTATAAAAAAATGCTCTGGAAAACTATTCGTTTCTTCATATGAGTCATTGGCTATCTTCATAATAAAACATATTATTATAGTCCTATATTGTTCCAAAATCCAACATATCCCGTCCAAATTTGTCCAAACTTCAACGAAATCAAAATATTTCAATTCGTATATTATAGAAAATTCATAAGAATACACTAATAATCCATAATAAATGGCTATTTGTTGCATTTTGTCATTGCACATAAAATCAGCTGTTTGAAATTTAGTCAGCCATTTTGTTGATTAAGGTTTTAAACAAGGGTCCGAGGTTGTTTAAAGTGACAGTTGTTTAAGAGTATATTTAAACAAATGATTAATTCGAAATAGCTTTTATGAATAAACATTTTTTTAAACATTATTTAAACTGGTGATTAAAAGTTAAACAACGTTTATGAATAAGCCTGTTATTGTGTGCATTAATACTAGTCTTCATACCAAATGTCATCTCCGTTAGCTTGCAGCTAAAAGTATCTTCACGCCCATATCCCCGTAAAGGTAGGCAGCGGTACAACCAGGGTACCCACGACTAGCCGAAGATACTAAGTCACACAATTTGATAGGTGGCAAGCCTATTGTCAACCGACGCATATATCCAATCCCTGGCAACGTTACCTTTATTAAAAAATTAAAAAAAAATTTGTAGTTTTTAAGTTTCCCGACCCGGGAATCGATACCGGAACCTCAAGAAGTCTAGTCCGACGCCGGACCGCTAGACCGCAGAGGCTAAACAGCTAACATTTCCGAAATCACATTTTGAATTTTGACGATCAACAGTGAGTCAGTGACGAAATCAGCGATTTTAGATATCATTAGCATTACAAGTTTAAAAGCTTTGTAATTAAAATTATATGTTTTCAATAAATTTACTACAGACATCATATCCTGATATTTTTTACGTAGTTTAATCCTGGCAAAAGTTATGAGGTTTAAGAATACGACGAAACGCGTCGATAAAAGGTAGTTAAGTAAATAGTGCCCTCGTGCTTCACTTTGCTCGTTTTGGCGGGGGCACTCCCATGAACCCAGATGAAAATGAGAAACAAGAATTAGTTACCTACATATAATTTATTTTTCTTTAACTTGTTTGTTTTTTCTATAAATAAGTCGAGGCATTATGGCCTAAAAGTCTCAGCCTGTCCTAGGAAAGGGTCAAACTAATAAAATAAGCACACAGGTTTTGATCAGTTTGGCGCAACTTTCATTTAAAAAAATAAGTTTGCTATGATTTTTATTCGCCCAAATCATATGACACTAGTTGTCTTATATCTGAATGCCTTTAGACTTACTTTTAAAATATACGGGTTATAATTTTCATGTAAACTTTATACAAATTCGGGTTTGCTATGTATTTATGGAAGGTGCGCCTCTTATTACGTAATATTCATATACTTTTTGGTTTTGGCGCCATCGTGAACGAAAATGGTCGTAATTTTTTCACAATTATTGAATTTAGTGTAAGCTATGAGTAAAATTAGTTAATTTAGGTAGAAATTAATTTAATTTTGTTCAGTGAAAGTGCACAAATGAAATAATCATAAAGAAATGAGTGTAACGTGAATTTCCTCGCTGCCGCCAAATCTCCCAAAGTGAGCTTGTGTAAAGTGACCACCACCTTACTCAAGACCTTGACGTGACTGTGTAAATAGTGACTAATGACTGCATAAGTTTAATTAATACGGAAGATGTGACAGCATGGCCTAAAGGTCTTAGCCGGCCCCAGAATAGGGGCAAATTAACTTAATAAAATAAGCACAAACTAGTAAGAGAACTACACGTTAAAATAAGTCAAGTCGTCACAATCAAGTAACAAAGGACACCATGACAATTTGAAGAGATATTGTGAAACAAGGAATATTAATACTCTTTAGCAAGAGTTGTGACAATTTTAAACTTGAAATTTTAATCTACT
>NJDC01000077.1:205406-223832 GCA_002245475.1 Calephelis virginiensis | reverse complement strand
CGAACCCCTTTATAATACATCCATGTAGAGAAGTTTAAATTAAATATGCAATCGGGCAAAAAACTTCTGTATTATTAAATCCTGTATATTCGAGTATATTATTGATACATCCATTTACTATGCACATTTTTCTTGTTTATTCACGCTATATTACATACCTACCTACGCATTTATATGTGGCAAGTGGCAAATGTAATAATGTAATAAAATTATAGAAATGTCTAGTAGTTTCCTGTAATGCAGTAATCATTAGATAGATTAGATTTAAAAAAAGAAGTTTAGAAGCTACCCTGTATTTTTTAACTGACTCAAAGTAAAGAGGTTCTTCAATCGACTGTATGTTTTTAGAATATTTTTAACGCGATTTATTTGATCCGATTTTTATTTAATTATGTGAGATTATTTCGGAACCACTCTATTTTTCATAAAAAGAATTAACAAATCGCGACATGTACTTAATAAAAAAATAGAGCCAGTTTTTGCAGCTTTACTTAATTATTTTTAAATACATTTTAATTTCTAAAATACACATGTATTACTAAGAAATACAATTATTACCTGCAGTTGAAGTGTTAATTAAATTGAACATCTTGGTGGCACATCCAAGAAGATGTGAATAGTCTTTTTGTTTAAGTTATGGATGTTTATTTAAAACCAAGGCTCTCTGTGTGTTAACAGTTTCCTTATATGGTACATTATTGAATCAAGATACAAGATAAATATTTAATTTGGCTCACTGTTTTCCTTCTGGTAAAATTTTGTAATTACCAAATTAATTCACATGTAATTGAAAGCCAATTCAATTATGTTAAAAAATTGTAAATTATTGTAAAAATTGTAAATTTGTAAATATGTATAAGTATAAAATATATTCCTAGCTGATTGCCCACAACTACGTCAGCGTGGAAGACTTACAATTTTAATACAAACATTGTAGCCCATTTGGGGCGATTATTAAAAAAAATGTAGGCTGTGTTTGATCTCTTTTTTTTCAGCGGTTTAGCGGCAAAAGAGAAACAGACCAACAGACAGGCTTTCGTATTTATATTAGTATGGATATAAGCAACTACAAAGTAGGACTAAGAGGACTATACGTACATTATATGATATCAGGACAAAAATTAGCCTGACTAAGACCTGGAGATAGGAGGCTATAGTGTGATTACACTATGGCCTCCTATTTCCACAAACAATAAATATACTACGACGTCACACTTTCGCATTTATATTATTAAATGTTGACCGCAGCCTGTTTGCCCGCGTAACAAATAATTTAGTTTTACCATGGTTACACATTTAGATGTCAGGACAAAAAATAGCCTCTGTTAGGTAGTAGTGTGACAGAGGCTATTTTTCCAAACTATCCCAAAAAATAAAAAAAATAATCTGATGTTTTTGCCCGCTGTTCATCTAGGTATATTGTAAGATCTACTAAATCAGAATATAATTGACATGTATTTACAAACAAACAAGACGAGAAACATAAAAACATAACTCTGTTTTACGTATATTCAGGAAGATATAAATCTCACAGTTTTTAATTACAAATATTTTGTGGATTGTTTATATTTTAGCTACTATCTTTTTAATACTCATTTCAGCAGTATATGTGAGTAGGTACTATATTGTACAAAATTAGCATTTTCGTTACTCTAATGTAAGTTTAAGAAAATTAAAAAGTTTTTTGTATTTTTTTTTATTTATTCCAAGTAATAAATTTAACAAAGCTAAGAAGCAAGTTTAACTTTTTTGTTTACATTTATAAATATTTTTATTCTGATTTAAATTTATTACAAATTTATCAATTGTTTACACGTCATTTGTTATCTCCATCTATATTTATTTTACTTTTATTATTCATGTTGTTATTCTTAAATTGTTCTAAAGAAGGAAAATTATTATAAAAAAAATGAAAAACGAACTTGTTGAAAACATATCAAGTCAGCAACTGTTTAATGTTAAACGTTAACACAATTAAATGAATAATATCCGGCATGAAAAAAAAATGTAGGCATAGGTACCTGAGAGCTTTAATTTTTTTATATTTCTATAGAATTATGTGGAACTGTAAAAAAAATTACATAAAAGTCGTCTCCAATTTCATTGCTACGTGATTTAACTAAATAAAAAACAATGATCATACCTTGGCAAAATTTGTTACGGACCTCTTAATTATGACCAACGTTGCTAAAAATTATTATTAAAACCCATTAATAATTGGCGGAGTAATCGCTTAACAAACGTACAAATACGTAAAAAAAAACAAAAACATTAACAGACGATTGTTGTTTTTTTTTAATTTTTCCCTTTCTATGACAGCCTAAGACAATTAGGCCATACTGCCACGTCTTCCGTAGTAATAAAGTCTTTTTCTTGTTATTTATTTCTAATTCTTTCCTTCACTTTCTTTTATATAGCCATAAGCCGTCAAAGAATGTCATATGAAGGTCTTAAGTAAAGCAGTGGCACTCATTCTCATTTTGCGGCAAGGAGAAAAAACACATTACATCATTTTTTTCTTTTCTTAAATATTTCACTTGTGCACTTTAACTGAACAAAATTTGAATTAATTGCCATCCAAATTCACTAATTCGCTCAAAATAATATACACGATGTTCAATGATTTTGAAAAACTACGACTTTTTTTTCACATTGCCGCCAAAACTTCTATTAACAGACGAATTGAGAAGTTTTAGCAGTCGATTAAATATCAATATGAGGAAAATGAGAGAGTAAACTAAAGACGAAATCTTCTTCTCACTTAAACAACACGAGTAGCAATCGCCTCTAACTGGCTAGAACTAGAATTAACCGCCGCGAAAGCCTCCCGTCGAGCGAGCCTTTTGTCGTTCTGTGAGGTAAAATGTAAATTATTCGCGAGGAACCAGTTTTGTAAATAATTAGGTAGGTAGGTATTTAGTGTGGCATGCTAAGTGCTCATTTGGAATCAATTTTACCTGTTTCTTATAAATTGATGGACGGTAATATTAGTCCTTCTTACTTTTACTTATTTTCGTTGGTTTGGTCATGGGAAGAGAATGGAAGATGAAAGACAATTGACATTTCATGACCAAATCTCTCGGGTACTACTTTATTAGGTGTCAAGGGTATCAAGAGTTAACTAAATCGACGTGTTTATATGTTGGTATATAAAAAGAGTAATGAAGGTGGAGGATACTAGGTATCACCGCCTCACCTATTCCTGCCGGCATAATGTCAGTGCTTGCCGTTGACGTGTTCTGGTTCGGAGGATAAGGTAGCCGTTAAACTTACTTTTGTTCGAGGCCTAACATGCTGGTGGTTGGCAATGTGCCATTACCACCTTTGGTGTGTCTAAGAAGAAAATCCGTGAGATAGTTTGCCTTCAAAATTCATCATAAAAAAAGGTCGACTACCCTTGACACTCGTGCATGTGTATATTTTTTGTTCCATGAAAACTTTAATAATGCTTACTTTCAATAATCTTAGACATAAACCTAATAACTACAAAAAACGCACTTTTAAACGATACACTATATTTATTTTTTACCTCTGACGATAAAATGGATATCATAATTTTTGAACGGATTTACCGATTTTAAAGCAAACTTTTTGTTTAAAAGTTGACGTGATAGAGACGTTTTAATAAACTAGATGTTGAAGTGCCGGAATATTTTTTTTTTGTTGTTTTCATATTTTTTGTTCATTTTGCGCAAACAGCTCAGTGGCAAAAAAATATAAACTAAATTGTAATAATTGTGTTTTTATTTAAAAAAATATTTTTGCACAAATTCAGTAACAAATAACATAATCGCATCTGTGGTCTTGCGGTCTGGCGTCGAACTTGACTTCTAAGGGTCTTAGGTTCGATCCAATTAGTAAATATTTCATGCATTTTTAAAAACATTCTATTTTTGTTTCAGATTAACACAACTATGTGGTTGATGACAAAACAAGAAAATACTCGAATTATAAAAAATATTTCCAAAAGGTTTAGAAACAGTATAACTTTTCGCTAGTAATTAAATCAAAATGAAATTGGAAGAAAACAGGTAAGATATCTTTTGGTTTTAAAAGCTTAGTTTGTTAGATTTTTTCTTTCTTGAACGTTTTTTTTTTGGAACTAAATAATAATAATTCGCTAGTATTGTATTCAAGAGTACAAAATGATACATATCCGATTCCATTTTTCAACGATGCATGAAATCTAATCTTAAGAGTAACCCTGATGTTAAGTTTATTAGTTAAGAGATAAATCTTAAATCTTATTATTAAAGCTTCCGTAAAGGCTTTAGCACCGTAGACCATATTCATACGCTGCTCAGATTATACAGAAGACCGAGGAGTATAATCGGCGTCTATGAATATATTAATGAGAAAGCCTTCGATTGGGTTAAGACATAGGCCGTGCTTTAGTCATTACAGTGGTGCCGCATCGACTATCGATACATCGAAGTGTTGAGGTATTTTAAAAAAGCCACTATGTCGGTCCGATTACAGGATCAGAGCTCGAAACCGATCCAGTTGCAGAAAGGTATGAGACAGGGAGACGTTATTTCTCCAAAACTGTTTACTGCTGCACTGGAAGATGTCTTCAAGCTACTGGACTGGAAAAGACTTGGCATCAATATCAACGGCGAGTACATCACTCACCTTCGATTCGCAGATGATTTTGTTGTCATGGCGGAATCGCTGGAAGACTTGAGCAAGATGTTCGGTGACCTCCATAGAGTTTCCTCACAGGTGGGTTTTAGGATGAACTTGGACAAAACAAAAGTCATGTTCAACGTTCATGTTGCACCTATACCAGTTCACGTTGGAAACTCAATTCTTGAAGTTGTTGATCAGTATGTATACCTAGGTCAAACTGTTCAGTTAGGTACCTTAATCCAACTTCAATAAAGAGGTCGACCGCCGAATCCAACTCGGATGGGCAGCGTTCGAGAAGTTAAAGGGTATCTTGTTGTCCAAATTACCGCAGAGACTAAAGTCGAAAGTCTTCGACCAGTGTGTGTTACCGGTGATGAAATATGGAACTGAGGCTTGGCCGTAAAATGTGGGCCTCTTAAATAAGCTTAGAGTTGCTGAGCGTACTATGGTGAGAGCCATGCTTGGTGTTTCTCTGCGAGATATGATCCGTAATTCGGTGATCCGCAAGAGAACGAGAGTAACCGACATAGTCCAGAAATTCAGCAAGCTGAAGTAGCAATGGGCAGGCCACATTGCTCGCAGAACCGACAACCGATGGGGAAGAAGTCCCCGCCCCGGAGTACGTAGTGTTGGACGACCTCCCACCCTGTGGACTGATGATCTGGTCAAATCGCTGGTAGCAAGCGGCTGGTGACCGTGACTTGTGGCGCTCTTTGGGTGAGGCCTATGTCCAGCTGTGGACGTCTCCCGGCTGATGATGATGATAATGATGATACTCTACCGATTGAGCTACTTTTTGGCAAACAGACGTCACATCAGTGACAATAAAATATTATATTATATTAAGCTGATAAAATGCCTACCATCATATAATCGTGTTTGGGCTTATTTGTTTTAAATATTTTTCCATGGCTGGGCATATACCTTGAAATTGTTTATCAGCTTTACACCACTAGTGGGAATTAAATCTCTATGGGTCGACATTGACAAACACACGCAGACATTTTAGGATCATAAAATATAAATGTCTAATATAAACAACTGATAATGCGTTGCCAACCCAGACATTGCGGTTACTCCCCATGTGCTAGCTATTTAGCTATCCTCTTTAAATTAGCTATCATCTAAACCGGATCATGAGAAAGGCAAGCACTAACGATATAGCGACATATTAAAGGGCGTTCCACCAGTTCCAGAAGTTACAAAATTTCACATAACAAAATACAAAATTTAAAATTTTGTGTATAATTTGCAAATAAAAACTAATTACTGGCCTGTGGAACTTTTTATAGTTTTTTGATTCTTTAACAATTGCAGGAAATATCTAATGCTAAAATCTTGATTTAATTTTACGTTTTTTGTTGTTTTTTTATTTGCAGATATCTTTGGAGTTGTTTCCTTGACATAGATTATTTCAAACAGATGTCCGTTTACCATTGCAATGTTTTTTTTTTTGAATGAATTAACTTTTTATTTTGTAAAATTCCACTTAGAAATCAGGATATACGGACGTACAGTACAATACAATAACTTTTTATTGTGCACCAAATACAGGGAAATTACAAATATATCAAATAAAACTTAAATTACAAGATACACAAAGGCGGCCTTATCCCCAAGTCAGCGATCTCTTTCAGACTACTACTAACTAGATTTAGCGAGATACTGTGTAATGGTACTCTTAAAAATATAAAAATGTATCTAATACTAGACAAAACAGATTATCCTAAAAGCAGAAGCCTGTTTTAATTATAGTTATTAGAATTTAGAACAAGCAAGAAAAGTCAAATGCAACTTAAATTACAGTGAATGTAGAAAATGACGCTTTAATACATACTACATATATACATACTTTTAAAAATGTTAATATTTGGAACTCTCCATATATCTATGGGGAGAGAATTCCAAAACATCACTGCTTGCGAGGTAAATGAACGGCTATAGTAACAAGTGTTTCGAGAGGGAACTTGAAGAGTATAATTATCACTGGACCTTAGGAATTTTACTCCTGTTACACAACTTAAATCTCTCCTTTAAACAAATAGGCGCAAATGGATCAAGGAGAATAGAGTACAGAAGGGAGAGGATATGGCTGTTCCAACGAATGTTGATAGGTAACCACTTGAGCTTAACACGAAATTCGGAAACGTAATCATATTTACACAATGAAAATATGATTCTAATACAAAGATTTTGAAGACGCTCGAGTTTACTCATCTGCTCAACAAAGAGATTTAATCGAGAGCAAAAAGCGAAGGCGTTTCAACGAATTCCAAGTACAAAAAAAATTCCTGATGACCTGCTGTAGTTGTTTAGTCCAAAAAATAGTATTGTCAATAAAAACATCTAAATTCTTAACGTAGTTACTAGTATCTTCACGCCCATATCCCCGAAGAGGTAGGCAGAGGTACAACCAAGGCACCCACGACTAGCCGAAGATACTAAGTCCCACAATGTGATAGGTGGCAAGCCTATCGCCAACCGGGCACAATTCCAATCCCGACCAACATTTTTTTATTAGAAAATTGGAAAAATCCAATTTTCTTTTTGTTGGCCGACCCGGGATTCGAACCCGGGACCTCATGCAGTCAAGTCCAACACCCGGACCGCTAGACCACAGAGGCGATACTATATGGGATAATAACATTATTTAATCTAACAGGGGGTACATTAGACCAATTTATCTTATTTATAAATCCGGGGATACAATAATAATGACCTGAGTCTTGATTGGATTAAGTTTAAGACCGAAAGATCTGCTTCACTTTTTTATACTGACTAGATCATTACTAATAACAGGAATAGCCTCCCTCGTACCTCTATTAGCGATATAATTAATTGTGTAGTGTATCCCTAATTCCATCGACCAACTACAAGGCTCGGGTTCGATTCCCGACTGGGCAGGTATTTGTGTGGTTAATGTATAGATGTCTGCATTTTCGGGTCTGAGTGTTTGTAAAATATATTCTGGTATCTATTAAGTATTTCTTCGTATTATAATAGCTGTCTAACACTATTTAACAGAACCATACAATTTGATTATTTTGGGGTTAGATTCAATTTGTGTAACTTGTCCAGGGAAATTTATTTATTTACTAGATGACCTGGCAAATGTTGTTCTGATACTTTTTTGATGTGATTTAAAAAATATATGTATGAAAAATAGATGTTGGCTGATTCTCAGACCTACTCAATATGTTCACAAAATTTCATGAGAATCGGTCAAGCCTCTTCGGAGGAGTTCGGGAACTAACTAAGATTGATCGTCAGACACAGATATATTCGCAACTTTATTATTTTTTGTAGAAAACACTAATACTTATGCAAGAAACTAGCAAACTTTATACTATTTTAATTATTTTTTCATTTCTGACATTGAAGATATCTCCGATTTAACTTCGACTAACTTCAGAGAATGAAAATTCTGTTTGAATTGTTTTTGTAGATTTCCTATAAAGTACACAGAAAACGAGTAACAGATAGGAACTACTTACTTATATCAATATATAAAAGGACATATTTTTTTTAATAGTCCCCACCTGAATTAAAAGTTTGATTGCGACCAAGCTGAAAACGCCCATGCTCCTAGAAGATAGCAATTGGTATCAAGGTAGAGCAAGGTCTACTTGAGGTTGGGATATTAAGCCTCTTGCATAACTTACTTTCCCTACCATGAAATCGAAATAATGAAAAGAAAGAAGAAAGAAAAGAAAGAAAGAAAATATATTTATTTGCGGAATATGCGTATTGAAGTTGTTACAAATTATTTAAGATTTCCAACATATTCTACCACAGTGTGGTGTGCAAATATTTTAATATTTATAAAACAAAAAATAGTTTTATATTTAGTAGAATTTGAATTATAAATTACAAACAACTTTAAAATGTAAATAAATTTAACCCTGTCTTCCGTAAACTACCACCTTTACTACTACCCTATCATCCTTGTAGTACCAAAGTTTCCACACATAGCCCGTTTTCTGAAATTGTAATAAATTATTATTATTATTACTGACACAGCGAACACGAAGGTTATGGCGAAAATAACAGTACCTACCAGCTAAGCTAAGTAATCACCGTCTAGTCTGGTTGATTACCACTACTGGATTAATTCAACAATCCAAATGATTGAATAATAGCGGTAGGGTTGTCTTATTCGTGCCATAAAAAGAACACTCAACATACTTTTCAAGGCTAGGTACCCGACCCGGGTAAAAACTTTGATGTCCTTAATATATGTGAAACAGTTTCATAATTCCTTGTTCACAGGTTTTCAGTTACCACAGTGGATTCCGATGAAAAGAAAAATGGAATACACATGGGGGCAAATATCATTATGCGGCCGTTACGTTCATCAGCGGAGACGGTGGAAAGGGGGGATGGAAATGGTCAGCCGGACACATGGCTACATGACGCCGGTTGGAGGAGGAAGCGGTCCTTGGCACAGCTCACAAGGGAAGCGTTGCCAAGGATGGAAAACTACAGAAACTCCAGGCGAGCGTTGAAGAGACCCAGCTTAGGGGAGCTACATGGAGATCATTTGATTACGGAAGAGGTGAGTTTTTGTTTTTTTTTATAATTTCAAAGGTGATTTAGGAGCTTTAGACGGCCGAGGATGGATCCACCAATCAATCAATCAATTTCCAATCGATCCACCCAATAACCAGAGCGCAGCACCAAGTGTAGGTACAGTCTCCCGAGAGACAGCTCTTGTTGCTAACATTGTAGGGAATAGTCTTATCCATTTTAATAGTGATGTCTTGGGCTGAGCATTCTGCTCGTTCGGTGAAGTTGTAAAACCGCAAGTTTAGCAACGCATTAGTCAAAAAAAAAGGATTGACGATTGTAAAGACGTTTAAAACAGGTCGTAGTTTAAATGAAATTTTATGTACTTTTTATATTTCGTGGCTTTGTTTGTGATTTTAAATGGATGATCTTTGTCTAGTCAACTAAAGTGTTACGAGTGTTACATGCCATTAAAATAACAAAGGTGGCGGCAATGTGTAACCGTTATTCAGAATAATTTAAAATTGTAACACCGCCAAAATAAGAGTTGTCATTTTTAGGATTATAAAATGGTATATTATGACTATATCTATTAAGTAATTAAGTAAAGTAAGAGTCTTCACGCCCATATCCCCGAAGATATAAGCAGAGTCACAACCAGGGCACCCACGACTAGCCGAAAACACTAAGTCCCATAATGTGATAGGTCCTATGGCAAGCCTTTCTACAAACGAGCACAAATTTAGTCCCGAGCAACATGCTGAACCTTCGAATCTAGACGATACTTTTTAGAAGTCTATTTACGGCCAATGTTAATAATGTATCTCAATCTAATGGCTTTCAAGCAATCTAGATAGCTGCGTATCCGGCGGCCTATCCCATGCCTAATTGTCATATTTATCCTGTCCACAGATATGTTATTGGCAAGCGATAACATAAAAATGGATCAAAATATCAATCTTGGACAGCACGTTTTGGATTAGGATTGATTATTAATATTGACCGTTAAAAGACAAAGCAGATTGACTGATGTATCAACGCCTAGACCAAACCAATAGTGACAGAAACTTAAAATTTCGCATTGTATTCTTTTAAGACGTAAGCGTCAATTAAGGATTTCTCGAAATTCAACCAAACGACTTTTTTTATTTGAAAGCTGACGTGATTTTTTTTTATGATATTGGAAGGCAAACAAGCAGACGGATTTCCTGACGTTAAGAAATTCACGCCGCCTAGAGACACCAAAGGTGGTAATGGTGCGTTGTCAACCTGAGGCCGGGATGTTAGGCCTCGAGCAAAAGTAAGTTTACCGGCTACCTTACCCTCCAAACCGGAACACGTCATGACGTTATGGCGGCTGGCTTAGCTTTTTTATATAAGGGTTATTTGTTACTAGTTTTGTACTATTTATTTCATAGGCAAATTTTGCTAGAGTGATACAAACAAATCCAGCAACAATACTCAATAGTATTTTACGAGTGGGAGCTAGGGGTCCTTCTTGGAGCTTAGGTACTTACTTCTATACTTAAAGAAAAAAAATCTAAAGCAATAATTAAATGCGATCGTCTATGTGTTGATAACAGCTTGGGCTGGTTCCAAATGAGATAGTGTAGTATAATGAAATTATTAACCTGTAATATAAGCTCGTAATAAGTTAAGTTACTATTGTTAGTTTTAATTTTGGTCTCAATGATTTTTCAAATTTAATTCATAATTTTATGTGTTTCTAGATTTTCAAAATAATCTTCTGTTAGAGGTTTCTATAACTTCGGGTACAGTTGGTTTTCACGGGAATCGCAAAAGTTCAGATAAGTTGGGACGGTATTCCTACTGTTATGTAATGTTTCTTTGTAAAATGACTAAACTGATTTAGATATTAAAAATAGATTAATCATTAGAATATTACGTTACCTGCTTTTAATCTCAAAACTTCAACGGATAGCATTCGAAAGCTAAATATTAAATAACTAGAATATGTCGGTGAAGGCACGGGTAACAGCAGACATTAACATACCTTATGATCAGACTTCAGATAAGTATAGTAAGTAGAACCGATTCATACCGATATATTATGTAATATCCAGACTCCGGGCACAACATATTCTTAGTATATCATCTATCTTGACCGCCTCGTTGGTCGAGTGGCTAGCGTACACGCCTAACTACACCGACCAACTTCGAGCCTCGGGTTCGATTCCCGATGTTCAGGCATTTGTGTGATGAACATTTAGATGTCTTCATTTCCGGGTCTGGGTGTTTATTAAAATTATTCAAGTATCTATTTAAGTATTTCTCTGTATTAGAATCGTTGACTAACACCCATAACACAAGCATATTATAATTTGCTTACTTTAGGGTTAGATTCAATTTGTGTAACTTGTCCAGATATATTTATTTATTTATTCATTTTTTATTTCGTGCTCCAGTTGACATATCTTACAACAGACTCATGTCAACATAACTCGTACCCAGAGACCAGATAACATTTGGTAGAACCGATTCATTTTGATATAACTAAAGTTCAAAGTTCGGATGCCATAACGACATAATGTCGTTAAAACCACATGCCAGATTGCAGGTAATTTTGAAACCAAATCATGACAATATAACTAACGTCCTAACTGCAGATGAAACAGATTCATATCAACATAGCTAAGGTACAGATACATAGTAGAATCGTATCATGTTGTCTAAATAACGTCCAGAATCCAAGTGATATTTGTTAAATCCGATTCATGCTAATATAATTAATGATATTCGGTAGAAACGATTCATGTCAAAATAACTAATGATCAGAGTCCAGATAATTGGTAGAATCGATTCAAAACTAACGTCTCGACGCCATGAAATTGAACAAGTATTAAATTTTTAAAACTTGTAAACTACTTACTACTTTGCAGCCAAAATGTAAGTTTACTGCCATTGTTTGATGGTTAGAAAACCACGGTGATAAAAATGACACGACTGTACACCCACGGATAATAATAAAATAAAAACTTGAGAGGTGTCAAGGGACATCCGGATGGAACGAAGTTCTCTCTCCCCCCCCCCTCTCTCTCTAAATCTCTAGTAACCTCTATCTCTATCTCTCTTATAGAGAGAGACAGACAGAGCAACATGAAAAAAAACCAAAAAAATAACATAAATAAAGACAGACAGAGAAACATGAAAAATAATAATAATAAAAAAAAAACCAAAAATAAAAAAAAACAAACATGGGCAATCCGCAAAGCTTACAATAGCTTACTATGGCAAAAAGTGTCGTGACAACTTTTCGTAAGAATTTTTTCCGTCTAGTCTCCTTTCACAACGCGCAATAAGGAACTTCGTTCCAAAACAATGAGCAACAACTTATGTGACCATTGTCAAGATGGATGGATTAAGTCTCTACTACAACTTATAATAATACTATCAAAGAATCCAGCCAAATCTAATTTCAATTTATTCAATCCTTAAGATGTAAAATTATTTATGCTGTGGACACTCACGTCATTATTATTAAGTTAAAATTAATAATAAGTTCCTCTGTTTTGATTTCGTCATGCATTTTACTGAAAAAACTTTTGTTAACAAATCTATCGCATTAAGAACCATCAAAAAGAATAGGTAGAATTTTAGAAGAAATCTAAGATGCTTCTTGTTTGAAATTCTGGGACCTAGTTTTTCAATTTTAACGAGCACCAAATATGAGTTCTAGGTGACAATTATCAGTTAGACTTAAGTATTGTAGTACTATTTAAATTATGCGCTTCGGTAGGTCAGACAATTAAAAAATAAAAGTATAAACTGCAAAAAGAGTAAAAAGTGTAAAGCCGAAGCGCATAATTTAAATAGTAGTACTATACTTATTCCTGTCGCACAAGTGTTTGATCACTGTCGTATTACTATTACGAGGGTAGAATAGCAAACTTACTTACACAAAGAACCAAGAGCGTCGCCAGCCGATGGCCTAGATGGGGGCAAGTTTATACGGAGATTGAGAAAAATATACATTGTAGGTTCAATCGGAAGCTTCGTGCCCTCGACTTTTTGACTTGCCTTGTATTTCGCTCTTAATAGTAGCAAACTAGTAGAAAAAGTACTAGAATAATCGAAAAAGTCAAGCTAATGATATAAGACTGTTTGCTTTATCATTATTTTACAATCTCTAGGGAAGGGCAGCTGCCCCTCTTGCCCTTGCAAAGAACTTAGCACTCCCACCTCAGATTAGCAAAGTAAGTACAGTAAGCAAACGAAGTATCTGACTAATTTCACTTTGAGACTATTGTGCAGATATTTCGTTTGGTTACTATACCATTAGCACCTTTGGTGTATAAAGGTAATGTGTGTAACGAACAGGAATTCCGTCAATTTGTGTTTCTGTCAATGCTATAAAATAACAGCTGGCAACCTCTAAGTTAGAAACCTTCAAGAAACAAACCAATGTATTCGCTTGTCTTCAAAGACCGAGAAAACAGAGGCGAAAGAAACTTTCTGATTTTTTCACGGGATGAGACAGCGAACAAGCAGACGGTTCTCCTGGTATGAGATTACCGTGGCCTATAGACACCGTAGGTGCGACACTATCCTCTGGCTTGGATGAACGGTCTAATATGCAAGTGTACCGGCTACATTACGCTTTGGACTGGAAGACGACATTGCCATTATTGTGGTGGGTTTAGGTAAATTGGGTGTCCCTAGACGGGTAAGATTTAGTACAGCTTTTAACCGCTGGCGGCCTTGTTGGTAGTGACCTGTATAACTTTGGCTCGCGTTTTGCGAGCTGACAGACAGGAAGGCAAATGGTCTATTTTACACATGGGACCCGGACACATGGAGACAATTTTCACTGGGATTTTCATTTGATAATTCTGCACTGGTCTGTACCCAGCATAACAGTTGTCCTTTTAAAGGTTTTTTTGCTTAAAATATCGATGTCTCATATAATTAGCAACTTCTATATTTGATTGATTAGGTGTTGGCTATACCAATTTGACTAGACTAGTTGGCCAGCGTCACATCATTACCTAAGAGACCACCAGCTCTATAATTACCACTACCATTGCGCATCTGTCCTATGAAAAACGATCACGTTTCTAATAATTAACAAAAAGCGAGAGTCAGAAAAAGTGACAAAGAATCACAAACATCGGTTTTCAACATTTCCCATTCAAACCTTTTAAAAATTCAAAAGATGGCGCTGTAATAAACTAGTACCGAGCGGGAGTTTATTTAAATAATACCAATCATAAATCTGTGAATTTAAGACCAATTACATATCTTTATGACACCCAATAGTACAATTCTTATCATAACGTTATAATGGTAGAGTAAAATCTTGATAAGCGACACTATAATGCAAATAAGCGACGATTAAAAAAAATATGTAACCTACATCTATCCGTGCAAAATCGTTTTGCTTGTGTAGAATATTTGAATCTATGTGACCACTTTGTTCGTCGAGTGATATTTATGATATACCTACTAGCTGACCTGGCAGAGGTAGTCCTGTCTTATCTAAGGATATTGATTATTTCGTTATCGTAGGTAGCAAGTTTTCAAATGACATTTACAGGTAAACAGCATATATTATTTTTTCGCCCTTTTTTACGTTTATTTTGGAAGTTAGAAGGATACGTTAGTTCGTTTCAGGTATAATCATTAATATATTTTATTTTGTATAAAAGTCGTAAAACGGTTCATTTGTATTACTTTGCGATTTTAACTACAGATGGACTTGTCGAATCTATATCTAAGGTTCCGTTCTGGCCATTTAGATATTGATTATTTCGTTATCGTAGGTAGCAAGTTTTCAAATGACATTTACAGGTAAACAGCATATATTATTTTTTCGCCCTTTTTTACGTTTATTTTGGAAGTTAGAAGGATACGTTAGTTCGTTTCAGGTATAATCATTAATATATTTTATTTTGTATAAAAGTCGTAAAACGGTTCATTTGTATTACTTTGAGATTTTAACTACAGATGGACTTGTCGAATCTATATCTAAGGTTCCGTTCTGGCCATTTGGCTGCGGAATTCATAAGTCGACAAAATGTGTTTTGGCACAATCGAGAGAAAAAATGGTAATAGTTTTTTCGTACCCTATTGCATTTTGTTCTGTTAATAAGCGAAAATATTGATGAATATACTGATGAAGGTATTGATGAACTAGTTTTTAGTGTACTGTATTAGTCTTTTGCTGCCAAATCTCAATAAATGGCCTTGATAAAGGAAGCTAACGCTTTACCCCAGACCCTGATATGACTTTTTATGACGCCGTATGACTGATTTTAAGTAAATAATAAAAAAATACTTAATAAATTGCTACATCGGATGTCTTGATGTAAACATGTCCCTGACTAATTGCAGATACTAACGCCAATGCCAAAAACTAAAAAAAGTTGACAATTATTTCGCATTGTTATTAACATAAAATTATTAAAAGAATCGCGATGAAAGTCAAATAGGACTAACCGAAAAATACACTCGCTTTGACAGAAGCAATTATCATCAAAATTAATTTATTCAGTAGAAAGTACTGAGGTAGGTATTACAACAACTAATGTGTTGCCAATCTCACGGTTTTTTTAAACTTCACCGAGCTTTAAAAAAAAACAAAAGCATAATCGATTTGAGAAGCTCTACTTTTTGCAAGTTGCTTGATAAAATAACAAAATTGACATCAATTACAATTATTTCTAAAAATCAGAATGTAATTTTAAATAACGTTGAACGTCACGAGACCGTATTTTTTTAAACGATCAAGTGTTTTCCGATGCTTAAAACGCCATTTGGGATGTATCTAATGGTTAGCTGAATGAGTAAACAAAAAGGGTTGTTTGTTGTTTAAACAAGGCATTATAGATATCATTTAAAGTCAATTGGTCGTATTCATGGTCAAACAGAAGTTTTGTGTGACTATGTTATTAAAGTAGATTCAAAAATAAAAAAAAATATGGTATACTCCAAACACTTCAAAGAACTGATTCCCGTTGGATTTTAAGTTAGGATTGGATTATAAGAAGTTGATTTTCTAATAAACTATACTACTTTTAACTAACAAAATTTTCCGGGATTTCCCTTATCATTGCAAACTAAAAAAGACTAATTTTTTTCGCTTCGTAGAGCCCTTCTTATATGCACAAAAAAGAAGATACGATGGTAAAAGTTTAAATCAATTGAATACTTTGTTTATAATTATTTTTTTAAGTTAACAAAAAATGAAGTCACCGTAATGTTGTAAAAAATATTTTTTTCCATTTATTAGTATTCTACCGTTTTTATGTCATTGAAAGACATGTATTAATTAAAAAAAGTTTAGCCCTTTTTGAAAAAAATATTTTATAAACAAATGGACTATTTCATTATTGAATTTTTTTTTTCACAATATTATGAATAACTGTTATTCATGATTTTTTTTTAAAAAAGTTCTTAATAATATTTTTTATAGTTTAGAATTTCATATAACTATTGCTTAAATAATTAGTTAAGAAATTTTTTTTCTTTAAAAATCATAATTGACAGTTCTTTGAAAAGTAACAAAAAAAATGTTTTTAGTCAACAATTACAGTGTTTAATATGTTAACAATTTGTTATTAACTAATTGCTAACTTTTTTTTATTTTTTTTCCGAAAGTTTTAAAAATTACAAAAATGACCCTGTGCATTAAAATACCAAATAAAAAAAATAGTTTTTTTTATTTACGTTTGAAAATATACGTACTACAAACGTTGTAGCTGCTGATCCATTTGTTTTTTTTTATAAACTATTATATAACTATACAAATAGAAATACTGCCGAACAATAGTAAACAAGTAAGTATCTGGAAGGACAAAAATTCCAGTTGGAAAAAAATTATAATAGTATTTAAAATACAAGCAGCTACAACTTTTGTAGTACGTATATTTTCAAACGTAAATAAATAATCGAAATATTTTTTTTTGGTATTTTAATGCACAGGGTCGTTTTTTTTATTAATATGTTGAACAGATTGGGTAACATTATATATTTTTATTGTTATTGTGTTGAAATGCGAAAGGCCATGCTCGGCTGGTTCGGTCACTAGGAAAGAATGACAGATGAAATATTGACAAAGCACATACACAATGCAAATGTGGATGGATGTAGGAACCCTGGGGTACCAAGGTTGACATTCCACGATCAGATCGCTCGCATATTTTCCGAAGGTGGTTTGAAGAGTCGCTGAAACCGGCGTGTTTGTATGAAAAGGGTAATGAATGTGTAGGAAGTCAGAAGCCAGAAGAGCAGCCAGAAGGAAGGTTTGTCAGGATCGTGAGGTTTAGCACTCGATACTCTCTGTCTACCCCATAAGGGACTTGGCGGGAAGATATGTACCTATGTAAATTTTATTGGTCTACGTATGTTTCTTTACACAACTCCTTTCATTTTACTATCACCGCTTAATTTTTTGGGTTGGTAGAAAGAAATTTCTTCAAATAGAAATAAACTTGCCTTTTATACTTTTTATACCCCATCCAGTAATAAAAATGGCCAAGTGCGAGTCGGACTCGCCCCTTAAAGGGTTTCGTAGCAAAATTTTTATCGAAATTGGTTCAGCCAATTAGCGATGAAAGATAAATAGATTTGCATTTATAATGTAGTAAGTATAAATTTCGAAGTAAACCTTTTAAATTTTTTTACAATGATACACCTATGTCTCGAAAAATTTTCGAATTCAAATGAATAAAAATCTGCTAAAAAATTAAATGAATAAATACTTAAAATCTTTCCACCAGACTAGCGTAACGTCACTGTCAATTTCTAAACTGCTGCATAGACTTGGCAAACTAACTCAAAAGTTGGTTGTACATGTGCCTTGTGATCCCAGCTTTAAGATAGAGACTCACCAGATCTGTCTTTTACATTAGAAGACAACCACAAAAAATATCTTACAGATTATATGTAACCTATTAGCTCATGATATTGCTACTAATTATTATTGGCGGTTATTTATAGAAATGTAATAAATGCACATTTTAATATTAATCAATAAAAAATTATTGAACTATTTACATATTCGTTCATTAATATCTTAGTCAATTGGTAGGATGTACATCCTACCTCCTCAGATGATGAATTGAGAAACGTCATACAGAGTATGCCCCGTGTTAGTCCGGGCTCCTTTGCAGAATAAACAATCTGCCTTCCTGCCAGGCCGCTCGTAAAAGGCGAGCATAGGCTTACAGGTCGCGGCACGAAACTCTAGCGCTGACCGTTATTGCGCAGAAGTAAAAAATAAAAACAGTGTACAGTCGCGTTCTGAATTGTTTTGTTGTCATCGTTAATTTT
>NJDC01000077.1:105788-188002 GCA_002245475.1 Calephelis virginiensis | reverse complement strand
ACACACACACACACACAAATATCTTTTTTCGTCGGGTGTTATACAGCCCTTACTTACTTACTACTTATAGAATAAATGAACTAGTACACAAGGACACCGAAACTCCACTCCTTGTTTTCCTTGTTTTCGGGAATCGCGCTTAAAAATATCGTACAATTTCCCATGCAATTAAAATGATTATATGCCCGAAGTCCATTATTTAATTAGTGTGACAACGGTTTTTTCCACAGCAAGGACACTCATTTGATAGCGTTAGGCGAATTGTAGCTGAACACTCGCAAAAGTTCTAATCTCTTTTTAATTACAATCCGTAGGCTTCCCATGAGAGGTTTTTAGGCAATTATAATTGAAAAAAATGTAGTGTCATCACTTATGAATCAAGGTCTCATTCGTTTAATTATACTGTATTTTTTTGGGATAATTCAACGAACAAGCACACGGTTCTCCTAATGTTAAGAGGTAACAGTTGTCTATAGACACCATAGATGTTATGGGTGTGTCGTGTCTACAAGTCACGGTTGTCTCTGACCATCGGGAGATACTATAACATAAAAAATATTTGAAACGTGGACGAGGTTGCGGTAATATATATGATATAAAACACGTAGATTTTATTTACAGAATTTCTTAATCGCTATAATCGTTGGAGCAATGGTGGATTTCGTCGTCGGCACACTCATGGGACCAAGGGACAACAGTGAAATAGCTCACGGATTTGTGGGTTTATCAAGTAAGTTTAACTCGTTTTAACGCACTCCGTGCTACGGATCTGTCCTTACTAATATCTGCCAAATTTATTGTTGCCCTACATGTTCGCTTCTTGACTAACGTGAACTAAGGGTCGATTCATACTACCGCAGAGTCGAAGCGCATTGAAGCGTCAAATTCCTCACATTCAAATCAAATTGTTTGCGCGCAGGCGAGCGAACTCCCTCGATTGCGCATGAATTCGCGCGTCTTTTTTTCCATGGAAGAAATATGTGCATTACATTGTGGAGATAAGGGTGAATTTGCTATATTAAGTTTCGGATTGACGCTTCGATTCGCTTCGACTCTGCGCTAGTATGAATTGACCCTAAGTTTCTTTACTTTCTTGTGGGATTCTACAGCAAACGAAAAGACGGATTTTTTCACAGCAAGAAATACCTGTTTCAGATACCAAAGGTTTTTGAAGGTATAGTTTCAATATTGTGCACTAAATCATCCTTAGCATGTTGGAATATCGATTGTCAATAATTTTACAAGACATTTGTACTGTTCCTTAAAAAGAGATGAAGTATTAGTAACATTAAAATAAATCCTGTCTATGGAGGAAGCTAAAAAGCTGTAAGCCGGTCTTTTTTTAGTCGTCCACTTGTCACTAGGTACCCTCTGCCTACCCTACAAGAGACTTGACGTAAATATTTGTTAGAACGTATGCATAATTTAAATCCTTGGACAAATTATACAAAATTGTCTTACCCCCAATTAAAAAAAATATTTGCTTGTGTTATTTGTGGCAATCACAATAGTAGGGGAGCCCAAGAGGGGATTTTTGGACTAACTCAGGCGCGTCAGATTAAGATATGGGAGATACCCTGTACCATTGTTGAACACCTCCATTATGTATCAAATCTCTACATAGAGACACACATGTAGGGTTGTCTATCTAATTTTTTTTTGGCTTGAAAATATACTCGCGCATGTCAGATTAAAGTACGGCGAGCTTATTGCATGCCAATAAGTCCATGTTTGAATTTTCTGATGATTTGGACAAGACGTACGGGAGTAAGATTTACAGAAACTTTAAAAAACCAAGTTATATGTGTTAATTTTCCATTACAGCAATCTGTCTGATTGACATCTTTCTGTCATCGGAGACACATTAGGCATAATATATATATTATTAATATCTGATGAGTTTGACTATGATCAAGTGACTGAAATTGCTATTTTAGCTTCTAGACACTTAACGCACCGCTAAAAAGAAAAACCTTACATGACCTTTTTTAGTCTCCACTATTTAATCGACAAAGTGCAATGGGTCCCAATAACGCTGGAGTTACTACACATTTCGCATCGCGGGCTCCCCTACTACAAATACGAGTATCCAAGAGCGTCGCCAGCCGATGGCCTAGATGGGGCCAAGTTGATACGGAGATTGAGAAAAATATACATTGTAGGTTCGATCGTGAGCCTCGTGCCCTCGACTTTTTGACTTGCCTTGCATTTCGCTCTAAATAGTAGCAAACTAGTAGAAAAAGTACTAGAATAATCGATCAAGTCAAGTTAAAGACATAAGACTGTTTGCTTTATCATTTCTTTTAGAATCTCTAGGGGAGGGCAGCTCTTGCCCAAGGGGTCGCCAAGTGGGGGGGCCCCTTGGCGACACCCTTGCGAGTATCAACTACTACATAAAAACACTAAATAAAAAAAAGTTAGACCACTTACGAGGCAATTCTGGAAGTAAGGCAGATGGTCTATAACTCTACTTAGCGAACCAGGACCATAACGGACTTGACTTGGAATTCGACGACAAGCACTATTACATGATTTCAGGATTAGATATAACAATGGTATCATGATCTTAGTATGTTGGAAAATGGTTGTTTTTCGAATCATAATCATAATTAACATATTTGCGTCTCCTACCCCCCTTCGTTAGTCGAGGAGTGGGAGGAGTGGGAGGTAGCTCCACCGGTAAATCGCGAGGTTCGAATTCGTTTCCCGTATGTATGTGAGCACTTAAAAGCCTGATGTTTTGGATCTGAGTATTTTTTAAATTTATTCTGTCATCAAACATTATTTAAATATTTAAAAAAAATTGCACTTATTAGTATCATTGACTAACACTCGTCAACTAGCACATATTTAATGCTTACTTTGGGGTATTTTTCCAGAAATATTTATTTATCTATATATTAATACTTGATCACGTCATATTGATGATAACGATAAAAGATCACAGATGGCACAATAACTATTCATAAAGTAAACAAAACAGTTGGTCTTGAGAAATGAAGATGGCGTTCTTATGAACAAGATATTAAAATTTATTATTGTCGAATTTCGACCAACGGGCAACCACTAGTTTTTATAATTGCGGTATCCTGAATACCTTATATTATAAATATATAAAAATGTGTATTATTTTCAATTGCATGTGTTTAGTGGGTAGCTCCTGGACCGATTGCTGTAATTATAGAGAAAACCTATCGAATTAGGTCATTCCTCTACGTATTTTAGACTATGAGTAATAGGAATGTTTTGGCAGGCACGACGCTAGCGAGTAACTTCGGGCCGGACTTCCGGTTCAGCGAAGGGCTAAATCAGGATTTCTTCAGCGTATTCGCAATATTTTTCCCATCTGTCACCGGGCTGCAAGCTGGAGCCAACATTTCTGGGGATCTTAAGGTACGTGTCATGTTTGTAGGTGTAATTTATATTAGCAACTAGATGACAGACGTACGGTTTTGACTATGAACATTGATTCATTGTTACATTGTTACGGCTGGACGTCAATGACTAACACTTCTGTCAATAATTAACACAATAAAAAAGAGTTTTCGGAATTGTATCTTCGGTTCAAGCATGCGATCAACGAAGACCAAGGGAAATAGATATAAAGGCCGATTACCATTAGAAAATCAGTCTGCTTGTTTGCCTTCCGATATCATAAAAAAATAGGGTCGTTACACAAATGTAGGGATGGGATTGTTCCAGATTGTTGACTGTTACGGGCCCTGTTTTCCTCTTAGTTCAGTGAGTCTTTGTTTTAGCATGGCATTCCACTCTATAATTTCAGTTAGTTCACTTTTATGTGACCGTAAATATACCAATTTAACAGGACGTGAATGAGCTTATTGATGTAAATATGCCAATCTTAAAACCTGCCAAATGCGAGTAGTTACTTATGTTAGGGGTTCCGTATTCTTGCAGATATTAATATGTTTACTTACTGAAAAATAATTAGATCTTTCAACGTCATGCCTTTTAATTTCTTTTATTTACCTTAAATAATGTAACATAAGCTTGAGTGTTTTAAGAAAAAATGGCTGGAAAATAAAACGTAGACTTGGTTGTAATGATTTCTGTAATGGTTTTGAAATAAGTTGGAATCAAAAGATGTTTTGCAGCGGATGTATTTTAAAAATTTTAGCAAGAAAATTATGAGCATCACATTTATTACTTATAGTAATTTTAATAAAATGTTATTAAAATTTATCGACGTCGTTTATTAACAATACAAAAATGTAATAGTAAAAAATTATGATATTAATAGTCTCATTTAAGATTTGGATAAATCAGAAAATAAACTTGTTGTAGAAACTTCACTACCTATTCACTCAACTCTTCAAGGCAATTAGTCACTTGCTTCGTTTTAAAAAGTACTCGTAATTTTCAAATTACGAAATTCATGCTTAACTTTGATAATGAATAACGAAATCAGATTTTTCACCCGAAGCCACAATAATTTAACCATTTTGATACGGAATCCTAACCAGACGAAATCAAATAAAACGATACTGAAGTCAAATTGTTTAACCTTCCATTTCAAGAATTCCATACAGAGTGTTCGCTGATTCAACAATCCATTTAGCCATTTAGCTATGTTTATCGATGACTCACTGAAGTCAACTTTTATTAAGCTTTCGTTCACTTTCATTTGATTTTTATGATCATGTTGATAAACAAACTCTACAATTCTATTAGCTAAGTGGAAATAATTAGATAATATTTCGTTACACCATTAACAGTTCGAGCAATTTGAAAACGAAGGCCAAATTGGCTTACAAAAAGGTTTGATATAGTATCTTGACGCCCATATCTCGGAAAATATCGGTAGAGGCTCAACTAGGATATTCATGACTAGCTGAAGACACCAACTCCTACAATATGTTAGGTGGCAAGCCTATTGCCAAGCGGGCTCATATCCAATCCCGTGCAACGTTAGTTTTTATTAAAAAATTGAACAAAAAACATGTTTTTCATTTTGTTGCCCGATTCGGGGTTCGAACTCAGGACCTCGTGGAACCGAGTCCAACACTGGACCGCTAGACCACAGAGGCGATAAAGGTTAGGCGAACATCTCCATAAGGTGCAAAGATGGCCTCATATGTAATACCTGTTCTTATCTTTAGGCTAGGGTTTCCTCGTATAAGCTCCTTTCCTTCGACTGGATTCAACGTAGGGCAACCCGAATCATCAGCTACCAAACTATTTCTAAAAGACGATATGAACTCTATTACATACATCAAGATGCTGGTCATGAATGATACTATGAACCACCTACCACCACTTAAAAGGAGGCTGGATCCAACACTACGGATGATTTCAGTTTTAGCAATAATACCTTCAGCAACAATTCTTATACGCAGCTTATTGTATAGTAATGAGAAAGAAGGTGGTTAAGGTAAATAGGATTAGTCCTGGTTGCCGGGGAGTTTGTTTTGACGTTTGTTCTCCTGCCTGATCAGGTTTAGAAACGGCCTTAGTATCTTCACGCCCATATCCCTGAAGGCAGTAGGCAGAGGTACAACCAAGGCACCCGCGACTAGCCGAAGATACTAAGTCCCACAATGTGATAGGTGGCAAGCCTATTGCCAACCGGGCACATTTCCAATCCCGACTAACATTTTTTTTTTATTAGAAAATTGGAAAAATCCAATTTTCTTTCTGTTTGTACGGCCTTAGTGTATGACAAATAGGGTAAAACTTGATCACAATGTATTTTGTTTAAATTAATAAGTGATAGCCTTGTAATAAACATATTTTAACAAATTTATTTAAATAAAAACTGTATACTTAATTAAGTTGGTTATGTTTGTACACCACAATGTGGTAGAATATGTTGGTACAAATAAGTATTTTGTAACAACTTTTAAACACACATATTCCGCAAATGAATAAATTTCATTTTCAAAACTTGCACATATTTTGTTATCCGTAAATAATTCAATGTAGATTTGATTAATTAATACTAAAGACACCCTATTCTGAAAATACGGACATTGAAGATGAAATGTCCACAAAGATAGAGCTGTGTAATGAATATCCTACTCCTACGAGTTTTATGCTCGTTCAGGGAAATGAACTAAATAAGTCAAGACCATGTTCGACTGGCTGGTTAAAGACTGTTTGATCACTCCTATTGGGGCCAGTCACAGGTCAAATACAACTCCATTTGCAATAACTACGCAGTTGCTTATTTTCACTTAATTTTGCCTATATTTAAAACATTTTGATTCCGGCTCTTCTAGTATTGGCCATTTGATTGTCTATCACGTAGCTCAAGAGGAGAGGTGTTTCCTTTGTCATTGACATCGAAATGGAGACCAGGGGGGTGATTATGTAACTCAGTTACCAACTCAAAATGGATGAGTGTACATCGAATCGATGTCAAATGACGTGTTTTGTATTTGCTATCTCCAGTGACCAACAGAAATACAATAGAGATAGCAAACACAAATGACGTCATTTGGTGTACACTTTTACAGTTTGAGTTGACAACTGAGATACATAATCACCTCCCAGTTCAATGACAAAACCACTGCTTTAATTGTTACTCTGTAATTTTTTACCTGTTTCGACATAGCGTATGACCAGTTGTTTATTTTCACTTAATTTTGCCTATATTTAACACATTTTGATTCCGGCTCTTCTAGTATTCGCCATTTGATTTTATATCACGTAGCTCAAGAGGAGAGTTGTTTCCGTTGTCATTGACATCGAAATTGCGACCAGTTGAATGACAAAACCACTGCTTTTGATTACTCTTCCGCTTATTCGAAATAGGGTTTGAGAGTTAGGTAGACGGTATATATTCACGTAGAAAGTTTAATATCATAACCTCAGGTTGGAGGCAAATCATTATCAACTTCGGTGTCAATATAAGGACTTTTATCGATTTTTTCCAGTCTCATGAAACATAAAACCACGTTTTTCTAATAACCACTAAGCCGTTTTATCTTAATCTTCTATCGTCTTATTTATAAACATAGGCTAAAAAAAGTCCACGTTTTAAGTTGACATTGGTCTGCATGTATCACAGTGTAATAAAAACTATAATGTCAGCTTAAGCCTTGAAGTATTTTAGTCTATGTTTATTAATGAAATGGCTAGTCTTGATCAATGCAGATCACATGGCAATTTATGGCTTCCTATTCCTGGTCGTTAGAAATCGCTTTCTATCTTAAAGCGTCCTTATATTTTCTTCACACTCTAGAAATCACGGCATCCATTGCCAGACTTACTTAATGGAACCAAACCCGTCGGCCAGAAACCCTATGACCCAAACGCACATATTAAACTTTCGTAAATTGCAACTACCTACAGTTTTTTTATAGTATAAAGCTACATGTAATGTATTATGTTTTCTCCCTCGACGGTACGTGTCCTCTGTGTAGAATGGACCATCTGTCTCCCTACACGAGGCAACCAGTAATAGGCAAGTATAGGTTAAATGAGTCATTGTTAACAAAACCCCTGGCCGTTGACTGCTGTGCTATTACCCGGTAGGAATCTACCGCTATGCCTATTCTTGCAGTGATAGTAACATGTTCTGGTTCGAAGGGTAGGGCAACGGGTAGACTTGCACGTCTCAGCCACTAAATACCTATACCAATAGTACCTCACTACCTCAAATAGTACCTCAATAGTACATCAGACACCAATAGTACCTATAACTTCAATGGTATCTATTGGCTACGGTCGTCTCTTACCATCAGCAAATCCATGTGCTTGGTTGCTATGTAATGCCATAAAAATTTGGTTAACATATTATAAGTCGTATCCTCAACAGCCGGACAATTTGAGAGAGTTTCAACCTCCAGGTCCAGTTTAACCTCCCCCTGTCCCTATCAAAATAATTGTCGGAATAAAATAAATAAATGTCGGAAACATGCACTTAGACGCTAACAGCTTTTATTAATTACTAATACTTGTACTCTTTATAGGATCTTTGGGTATTGTAGATTAACAATAGAGGATAGCGCACATTTTGACGGGCCAGGACAGGACGCATCGCTGCGCAATATTTCGTCTAAAGTGATTTACTTTTTGTACGGGGCAACGCAAACTTTACCAGGCTGCATCACAACGGGGGTTTTTTTCTACAGTACCCCGTTGCGGCCTACAGTCCCTAAAGAGGAGAATAAAAACGATATTAACAATACGAATAGAGGGGCTAGTGATATTTTAACCGTAAAGTTTGTGAGACAATTACCAAAGGCGCCACTTTCAATACTTGACAATTTTAGAGTAGAGTTGTCACTCTTCTTTTTTACTTTCTTCTTTGGTGCTGAGTAATAACAATCCACCGATGCGATTGTTCCGGCCCGCTTTAAATGTGCTTTGCATTGCGAAGCGCCCCAACCCGACAAGCTCCACTCCCTCACCAGCGGGCGCTGTCCTTACGGGGTTATCAAAGTCATAGGTAAATATTACTGAATTGTAAGTATTTGTTCCAGGATCCAGCATCAGCTATACCGAAAGGCACTCTTCTGGCTCTTTTGATATCTATGATCAGTTACGCATTAATGGTTCTTTTCTCTGGAGGGGGCGCTTTAAGAGATGCCAGTGGGAACATTACTGACTTAATCTTGCAAAATGGGACAGTGGTGGATTACAGTGCTGTCTCCGACTGCGTGAATATCACTGGAGGTTGTCATTTTGGACTCCACAATAGTTATTCTGTAAGTTTGATTTATTAACATGCTACCCTAATGTTCCAAATCCACATCACCATTTTGGCATGTTTTATCATTAGGAAAATCGTCCGTTCTTCAGTTTTCTAGTTTTTTTCTTTAATGAACAATTAAAAACTAAAAACAGTCTCAAACTATTTTGATCATTAACTCCAAAAATTCGTTTTGAAATAAAATTTAGATTTTTTGTTATGACCATCAGCAACTAATGGGGTACTTACACTCCGACGCTGAATATACCTTTGAACATTTAGTCTTGTTGGAACAGGGAACAACATACAGAGTCGATGATTATGGCATCTGAAAATGGGCGTTAGTTGAGAAAATGCACATAGCTTTAAAGTGTGGCTAGTTTGCAGCATTATAACAAATATGTTGGGGTTTTGGTGATATCGAGAGAAAGTAAAGTCGCAGTTTTTTAAATTATTAAATTTCATGACCATTTTGGGCAAAATTAGTCAACTTTTTCTTCTTCAGTTAAAGTGCACAAGTTCTTTCATAAGGAAATTAGTGTATCGTGTATTTCCTCCGCCAAGTTATACTAATTGAACTTGAATAAGAAGACCAGTTTACCCAAGACTTATGACTTTTTATTACATGACTAACTTGATATAACATAGGCCCAATTTTACACAGTTAAGTAACTTGATGCAAAAGATAAACTCGATTAATGCTGACGCCAAAAAAAAGAAATAAAAATAAATCTTTTACTTTTTATTTCATGATAGATTTAGAGATGTAAACAGTTGAAAACATGTGTTTCCCATGCTCCAGGTGATGCAGCTGATGTCGGCGTGGGGACCGTTCATCTACGGCGGATGCTGGGCGGCGACACTGTCCACGGCACTCACCAACCTGCTGTCCGTGCCGCGCCTCATCCAGGCGCTGGGTGTCGATCGCATCTACCCCGGACTTATCTACTTCTCCAAGCCCTACGGCAAGCTTGGCGAGCCCTACCGCGGATACGTGCTTACCTTCTTCGTGTCACTCGTCTTCCTGCTTATAGGTAACTAGCATCCCGTCCCAGCTCCGCAAGGTGGATAAACTTCTATGTTATTATACATATAGATCTTGTTAACCTAACTATTATTAAAAAAACGCATCAATTCCTTTAAGTAGTTTTAAAACTTTAAGCATACATAGGAATAGACAGGAGAAAAGTCTGTGATATAATAACTGCTACGACACCCCTGTGTAAAAAATATTTTCATTAAACCTGTCACATACATCACCATTACCGTTTCAACACTGTCAATACCACCATAACACAATCACGGTGGTACCATTAGTTATCGTCACGACACTCGCAACACCGTTATGACATTATCACAATGACAACATTACCGTCCCCATCAATGTTACAGTAACCGTCACGTCACGGTCACTACCACATTCACTATCATCGTGACAATCTCTGAGTGTTTTCTAACTAAATTCATTACAACATTACTTTTTTGAGTATAACTCAAAAAGTATTGATGACAGAATATTTTATATAAACGATTTGAAATGCTGAAATAAAGACTTTTCGTTTGATCCCAAACATGAAATAATTGTCCAAAATTTGTTTTTCAAACCCCTGCTCAAATCGCCATATCATCGTAACTCTCACCCGATTTCATCCATGTTCGGAGATTAATCCATTCTTATCACGAAGACCGTCGTTAGCTACATTCGCTTGGTAGACTGGTATTTGGTGTATTGATGTATCTCTACGACAGAGATGTATCTTTACGCAACCGCCGCATTTACGCATACAAGTTATTATATGCACACTATATACTAAAAAATCTCTACTGTGGACATTCACTTATTTTTCACATTTCAGCGATTTTTTCGGATTTGTTGTTCAACAACTATACATATTATTCGAACGCAAGAATGAACATTCTGTTTTTTTTCAAACAATATTATAGCATTTCTATAAACAAAGAGAAATATGGGTGTCATTATGTGACTATCTGGGCTATTCTGTATCTTTTTAGTGATGATCACTGGTTAAAGTGTATTTCTCTATTTGTATTTCTGTTGGTGACATGAGATAGCATATTATATGAAACACGTCATTTGACAGGTATTTGATGTACACTTTACCCAGTGATCATCACTAAAATGATACCGAAAAATGTACGGTCAAAACAGTTAATGTTTTGTTGAAGTTGTAGAGCTATACAGTTGAATAAACAGCAAAATAATATTTTTTTGGCCAACAGCCACATTTGTACCAACGTAATAAAAAAAAATGTGATGTCATATTCACAAGACGTCAATATGTTTTCAGCGGACTTGAACACGATAGCCCCCCTGATCTCTAACTTCTACCTGGCGTCGTACGCGCTAATCAACTACTGTACGTTCCACGCCGCCCTCGTGCGACCTCTCGGCTGGCGACCCACCTTCCGGGTAAGAATTTGTTCCGAACTAGAATATGTCATTTACTTTAAAGCAGATAAAGGTCATCATGCCGTGAAGAGATCTTATCTTTTTCTCTATCAAAGCAAAATTTTAAACTTAAGCTAACAGATTTTTTATTTATACTAGCTATTTACCTGTGATTTCGTCAGCGAAGAATATATATCTCTTACCACCAGGTGAACCGCGTCCGCTATCTTATAACATAAAAAAAGACGTATAAACTGTAATTAGTGTAAAAGTATCTGTCTGTCAGTCATGTCGCAACCAATCGATGTTGTTACTGTTAAAAGTAGGAGATAATTGGAAGGCTGGAGAGTGTAACATATACCCGAATGCCTCTGTTAATTACGTAGAGGGGCTAATGACATTTTAACGTTAAAGTTTTGTACGACAACTACCAGAGGCGCTACCTACTAGATGATTTTAAAGTGAAGTTGCCATTGTTCTTTTTACTCTACCCTTTGGTGCTAAGAAACAAAATTCCACCGATACAGTGCGGCCCGGCTCGCCTGACTGTGCTTTGCAATGGGATGCGCCCCGTCCCGAAACGCTCCGCTCCGTCAACAGTGTGCGCTATCCATAATACGCGGCCGTAGCCGCGAGCAAGTTCTGGTTGTTCATAAACGAGACTAATCGAAATTTCTAAATAAATTTAAATACAAACAATCATGAAGGTCAATGCTAATCTGTTTAGTTTATGGTATAGAATAAGTGTATTTAGTATTTGAATGTAGTTCTCAATAACCTTCAGATTGTTTATGATATTTGATGTTAAAATATCTACTTGCCATTTCATATTTCAGAGATCTTTAACAAAATAATTAGAAACAATCACGTATGTGTCAGTTTTTCATTGTATTGAAACCTAAAAACTTTTTCAAACCGGTGGTAGCGCATTGGTAGATTTTCGAGCGATACTAATATATCTTATACGATCTGGGATGTTTTTAATTAATAAGTTGATTTATTAATATTTTCTTGCAATTTTATTATGTTTCTTAAAGAAAATCGGTACAATAAGTGATATTCGCCGAGAACCATGTACCTACCTCCTTATGTAGTACCTTCCTAAAAAATGAAAACCTCGTGTTAATAGTAGTTAAATGCAGACTGCTAACACCGACTTTAATTTTAATATTATTTTGTCTAAAGTCAATATATAAATAAAAGCTCAGACAAAATAATATTAAAATTATAATAATTTTGGCATCAAATCCAGACTTGGTGGCAATGGACCACATTAGAAGTTACGCTCTTTTTAATTTATACGAAAAAATATATAGAATAAGAACAAGGGGATGTATAGTCGATGAGAACAAGAAAAAAAAAGAAAAGGTAATTTTTATTTTTTTACTTATATTTCAGTTTTTCCAATTCGCTTAAAAATTGATGTTGAGAAGGAGTTCAGAAAGTTATAACTTATATTAATTAGGTACCTTAGCAATAGATTGAACTAAATTAGAGTCTAGTCTATTAAATGTTAGAAATAGATTAGACTAAAATTTAGTCTAACTCCTAAGTACCTACGTATCTTTTGTGTGCATATGAAAGTGTATCGGTATGTTTGTATAAATGTTGCGTTTTTATATAAAAACGGTCGAAATTATTAAAATGAATTTGAGCATAACACAATCAAGTCGTTGTTGTTTTATTAATTTCTCACTTTTTTCATTAATTGTGACTTCAGATAACATTAAATCTAAGTCACAGTGTACCTAAATATAACTAGATTTGAGCAAGAACCACAATTTAGTCATACTTATACTGTGATTAAATTGTGGTTCTTGCTCAAATAACATTCATAGTGAGAACAATAAAACTAATTGGATGTGTCATAAAGCTATATTATATCTAACTATAAAACTATTTTAGCGATTCTTTGGCGAATAATACAAAGTTATTGCCGTAAATGTGTAAACAATAAAATATACTTTCACGGTATATCTTGTAACAAACTACAATGTCTTTTGGAATAAATCAATCATTGGTCACGAATTTCTGTTTGTTCCAGTACTACAATGTGTGGCTGTCGCTGGCCGGCTTCATCATGTGTGCCGCCATTATGATGCTCATCAGCTGGTTTATGTCACTCGTCACAGTCGCTATATTCTTCACACTCTACCTCATTGTACACTATCGTAAACCTGGTAATTACATTATTCATTACTAGTCCAGGAGTGACCAAACTGTATAAACTCAAGATTTACGATTCGCTTACAAGACGCTTAGTGGTCTACAAAATACGTTCAGCTTTTGTAATTTTAAATGAAATTGCATAGGTCGTATAGTAGTACCTACTATTTAAATTATGGGCTTCGGGTATATTCGTCAAGGTTCGGAAATCCGAATGTATTTTAAATATATCTATATATAGAGTTGTTTTTACATAATTAATCATTTCGCTTAAATTTAGATTGGTCAGCCAATTTAAAAATAAAAGTATAAAATGTAAAAACAGTAAAAAGTATAGACCGAAGCGCATAATTTAAATAGTAGTACTGTACGCGATTATGTAGTAGATATATTTTTTATTCAGATGCAAAACATAAAATTGAATTATTCTTATTAATTACCTACTTTATATTAGTGTGAGCATTGTGTCTGAGCTTTCGCTAGGTTTGCAAAATTAGGTTTGTAATTTAAAATTTTCAAAGCGCCACAAACAAAAGAGCAGTAGGCTAACAATTGGTATATCTACTGCGTGGTAGAAGAGATTATAGATAACATGACTGAACGGCGATTGTATAATAATATTCAGTAAAACTGCAAAAACCGACTGCAACTATTTTATTAGGTACCACGTTACGATTTGATCATTCTTTTTTCGAAAGATAACAAATACTTCCGGAATGGTCCCACCTAAATTTTATCAACATCCTACTAGTAGTTTTGGGTTATACTTAATAAAGCATACATTTTTGGTTATTATTAACATAAACAAAAAATTGTGCATTAATAACTATAACTTAACAACTACTAGTCGAATCATGATAAAATTTATATCAGAACACTTCGAAATCATTACCTAACTTTACAAAAAAAGAATGTTTTAAATTGATTCGTAACAAATTGCGTAACAAACGTACGAAAAAAACCTAGTTGAATTGCGAACCACCTCTTTTTAAAGTGGTTAAAAAGATAATAGATGGTGCGTGCAGCAGTTGGTAATTGCACTTTGAAGTCTGTTCTACGTACCTACTTTTATTTTTTGCTTTTGCAAATTCAACTGGCCCATAGTCGCGAACGATCGGTTGGTCACCCCTGCTATATACATTGTAAGAACTTGTTGTAGGTACTGCATAAATATTAGCTATGTTCATTGATTTATTAATTACAAACATTTCTTATAACGAATGAAATAAATAGTTTAGCGAAGTTTAATGCTTTGAAAACACATTTCTGTCTAAAGAAAGCTCTACTTCTAGAGTCTTTGGTTATTTGTAGAATCAAGAATGTATTTCGATGAATGCCTAAACTCTCTACTACATATACGCACTACATAACATCACCGTTACAACTTCTTGGCCAAAGTTCAAGTAAATTATCTTCCGTCTACATTTTTACTTACATGTATACAAAAAAATTAAATTGAGAAAGGAAATTTTCTGCCCAAAATGAGCAGTGAAATTCAATCGTCTCTAGAAATGCACCTTCTAGCTTATTAGGTTTCTAGCTACGACCCCTTTCATTTTCCATCAGTTGAGCTGTGGTTTGCTGTAACCTACCGGTTTTTAACGAAATTAGTATTTTAACCACGAACCCTAACTACCTACTTATCTTTTTTATATTAAACTTTGCGTTAATAGTCATCAGATTCCAAACCCACTGCAGCAAATACCACAATAGTTCGAGATTCTCTAATCTATATTAATGATCACATATATTTTCTGTAACTTGTTACACAAGAACCGCTCGCTTCATCTGATAGGTACATGCGGTATTAATTTAAGAGCATAGGATGATTGATTTGAAAACAGCTCTCAACATAATCCCATACATCAATGGAAATGACTATTCCCCAGAATAAACCGTTGACCGAGTGCTAAATTTGAACGAACTCGCAGTATTATTGCATCATTTTCCTCTCAACGTGCACTTTTGGTTGTTTTGTATCAAGTAATACTTACGGTCGTAAAATTATATATTGCGATCTCTAGACATGCAAATGCTAAAAACCTTATTATTTCATATAACGCGATTTAATTATTTTTTCGAAAATTGCAAACGATTTCAAGATAGTCCTACATAAATTTTATTAACGTGCCACTTATGGTTTTGAGTTATCCTACTTAATAATGCCTAAATTTTCATTTATGTTGACGAAATCATTGATGAAAATTTACACACAAGCCACTAGTCGGATAATGAGACCACTTTGAAATGCACTTCACAATCACTTTTCCAAAAAAAAGAACCATCGACATCATTTGGCCGAGTAACAAACACATAAAAAACACAATCGAGTTGCAACTTCTTAAAAGTAGGTTAACAATAATGAAAATATGCTATTAAACTTGATATGTTTTGAAATTTTGAAAAATGTATGCGCTTTTAGACGATTTTGGTAAGAATGAGAAGAAAATTTCTTTTACGAAATCACTAGCTTTTGCAATATAGGTAAAAAATAAGTTATATAACAGTTGCTACTCATGTTAGATAGGTACAAGAGTAATCCGTCAGATTTCTTTTATGATATTATAGAATATGTACCTGTATAGATACCTATTCACAAAACGATAGGAAGTATGTTGAATTCTTAATCTCGTTTTTTTAGGTATTCGTTTATTAGTTTAAGTAAGCTTAGTAAACGGTAGGGGACTTTTGAAGGTGGATTCCAAAATTTTTCAGAATTTGATTTTGGATTTAAATATTTCATTTAGTATCACATAAAAATTGTATAACCATTTCCAGACGTAAATTGGGGCAGCAGTACACAAGCTCAAATATACAAAACGGCGCTATCGAGCGCGCATAGTTTGGCTCGCACCGGGGAGCATGTGAAGAACTACTGGCCACAGTTGCTGGTGCTGGCCGGAAGACCGCACGAGAGACCAGCGCTTGTGGATCTCGGCAGTTTGATTACCAAAGCTGGATCTCTTATGATTGTGGGAGATGTCTCACAGGTGAGTTATATGACATGACGTATACTACAACGAACAAGCGATCGAGATTTCTGTTACCTAGAAAATGCTATAGCTAGACTTGCACAGATGTCACATAACTCTTTTTTTATGTAGTAGAGTTCCAACGTACTGCAATGTACAACATTTGCTTCAATCCCACATAGTATTCCAACAGTGGAATGCGTAATCCAGATGAATTGTTGTTGTATAAGTTTTTAACATCAGTATTCTAATTGAAAATTACCTTTTAAAGAGGCTTTTTATCGATTGTGGTAATCTTTACAGGAAAAACTTTCATATAGAGAACGAACAAGTCGTGCTCGTGCCAGTGATGAGTGGTTGCGCCACCGGAAAGTGAAAGCTTTTTGTACTGGGGTGAACGGGTTCGGGTTCGAGTCCGGGGCTCGCGCGCTTATACAAGCGGCGGGTGTAGGGAGACTAGCGCCCAACGTACTGCTCATGGGCTACAAGGCCAACTGGACTAGCGCTCCTGCTGCAGAGTTGGAAGCATATTTCAATGTGCTGCAGTAAGTGAATATACTATGTACTTAAGAATAGATATTTTTTATGAGAGCTAATGGACACGTTACTAAGAGTGAAAAAAAAGTACTTTGTAAGAAGTTGGTTGGGTCAAAAAGTTCTAGATTTTGGCAATTTATTAAAATCAGGAATTCCTTCTAAAATGTACGAGTATATAAGTATTTCGTCAATAAAACTAAGGAACAAAAGTGGTCTTAATACACTACCTAGTGAAATGCCTTTTTTCCAAAAAGTATACTTGTAATTTTTGTTGAATCGAGAGAATTTTAAGTGTAATAATAATCATCTTTTTAAAAAAATGTGAGCCATCACGGGTCGCCTGGCATATGTGAAACATCGATAATTAAAGCAATTTGTGCCAATTTTTTTTTTATGATATTGGAAGGCAAACAAGCAGACGGATTTCCTGATGTTAAGAAATTCACGCCGCCTAGAGACACCAAAGGTGGTAATGGTGTCTTGCCAACCTGAGGCCGGGATGTTAGGCCTCGAGCAAAAGTAAGTTTACCGGCTACCTTACCCTCCGAACCGGAGCACGTCATGACGTTATGGCGGCAGGAATAGGTAAGGCGGTGGTACCAATCCGGACGAGTCGCTGCTAAACTCTACCACCTAGTCAGATGTCACGGTGTTAATGACGGTGAGCCTATGCTCGCCTTTTACGAGCTGCCTGGCAAGGAAGGCAGATGGTCTATTCTATTCCCTAACCATTCCAAAATATCAAAAATGCACACACATGCACACATTAATATTCAAGTTTTCACTATATATTCAGATATACGATGACTATTTACTGAATAAACATTTATTTTCATTAAATAAAAAAACTTACGAATTTATTTCAAATTCCCTACTGCATATATACGGTATATATAAACCATCATAAAGCGTGGCGACGCGTCGCCGCTGCATGCGTCGCCACGCCAGAAATCGGTTTTACGTGCGGCTATAGATGTTTCATATCAATATCTAACTAATGGATTGAAGTTTCGTAAATTGGATCCTGGGTATTATAGCCAGGAGTAACCGGCTAACGTTTTTTTTATAGTAATCAATTTCTGTGTTTCGCCAGTGCCGCATTCGAGAGTCGTTTGGCGGTGGCCATAGTGCGAGTGGCGGGCGGGCTGGACTACGGCGCGGCGGGCGAGGGCTGCGGCGAAGTGAGCTCCGGCCTGACGGCCACGTCGGGCGGCAGCGGCGAGCTGCGCGTCCGCCGCGAGCCGCTGCTGCACGCCGACTCCGACCTCGACATCCGCGCCGCACCCGACTCGCGCCCGCCCAGCCGACACAACCTCAGTCAGTACCACAGTACACCACATCTCCGTCTTACCGTGACCTTACTGTACTTCTCGCCGACCCTTTTAAGCTTTGCCCCTTATGGTATGTTGTCGCCCTGGGCTTATACCCGGGAGTCACTATGTCAAATGTTTTCCTTTTGGTTCTTTTTGGGGATTGGTAGCTTTCAAATTTGGATGTATGATCAACTTGACTTCGACATTCGATCGCCGAACTTACGACTACACACACATACCCACGTATGTACCGACACGTACATGCTTATACACATACGCATTTTCTTTTTGACTTTTGTTGCTAAGTTTTATCAATGTCATTAACTTCAATGGTTTCTTAATTGTATCCACAAAGTATTCTAGTACCGTTAGTAATTGGTATATTTATCTGCTTGAAAATAACGAAAGGTCACTAAATATCTAATTTTAAAATTTTACTGTTGAATTTGAATAAATGATCTTATCTAGATACTAATTGTTTAATTACAGATTTGTTGACCCTAACCACTTCTCGGTCTTTTACGATTTCGGAGAAAAGCGACACAAAAGAAAAGAAAAAAGACAAGAAACATGACATTCATCGCCAAGTTGTATACAAGACTTCCTCAGGATTCGAAGTTTCTATGGAACAACTTTCACAGATGACTATCTTCAAACGGAAGCAGGTAAAATCAGAAAAAAACTTATACTACGAAACAGACCCAAAAAACAAAGATTTACTAAATTAGATTTACTTAATTAAAATACTAAATAACTCTCAACCTCCTTTAAGTCATACCTCTTTGTGCAGTACCAGCCTTTAGGCGGAAGTCTTTTCACACTTCCACTGAATTTTTTTTCTTGCCACTATTAACTTTTATTTCATCGACCCAATTTCTCGCTTTACCTAGATAACGTTGCAGGTCTGAAACCATTTTGTTTGATTTTTCTTTTTACGAAATCTTACCTTACCTTGCACATCTACGCGACCACAGCGTCAGCAACGCGGGACGAACGCGACTAGGTGTCAGACGTGTGTACAAATATTACTAATACCTCGTTAAAAAATGTATCTTTACGTCCTTATCCCCAAAGATGTAGTCAGAGGCAAACCACGACAATAACGACTCGCCGAAAACACTTAGTCCCACATTCTGATAGGTGGCAAGTCTATCGCCAACCGGGCCCATATCAGATCCCCGACAACACACATTACACATAAAATACACATTTTCATTTGTTTGGTGCCGACTCGGGGTTCGAACCAGGGGGCACAATTAAATTTAAATAAGTTTATATTTTAATTTTTTATTTCAAAGAATTTCAAACATAAAAAAATAATAAAAAAAAACATAAATAACTAGATACGATGTTAAGTGATCAGTTTGTTGGACAAGTGAAAAGTTTGAACCCCTCACTCCGCTGATCATTCACGAGGCTCGGGTCCGATTACCGACAGGATTTTTTATTTAGTTATAAACTATGTTAAGGACTTCCTCCTTCAGTAACAACCGACGTTCGTGGTGGATGAGGTTCGGGTTAACGGTTCGTATCGTAGTCGCTTGGAGACGCGTGTTTCGCCCGCTTCACGCTCAGGTTTGACCGAAGCTTTACGTAGGGTAATGTGGTGTGGCAGGAGGCTGGCACGGTGGACGTGTGGTGGCTGTACGACGATGGCGGGCTGACCATCCTGCTGCCCTACATCATCTCACAGCGCTCCGCCTGGGCGCACTGCAAACTGCGGATCTTCGCGCTCGCCAACCGCAGGCATGAGATGGAGCTGGAGGAGAGGAAGTGAGCACACAGTTTTTACTTGATTGCGACAAATGCGTTTTATGACATTAGTCTTCATTATCAAAGCGAACAAATAAAATATAAAACTCCTGATGATACAAAATTCTCGAATACATCCGGCTCGAAGGACCATAGGAACCATGCATGTTCGTGCCACGGAAATATCCCTATTATTGTTGAGATGAAATATCCCTATCACTTTATTTCTCTGAAGCTGTAGATCCCTATCAGCCCTATCCTAACTTATGGTGTGATAGATGTTATAGAGATATTTTCAGGATGTCTGAACCAATAGAGCTAAGGTATCTACGGGACATCTATGGGAAGACTAGGAGAACAGGAGATAGTGGGTTTCTTTGATTAAGCAGTCCCACTTGACCCATTAAGGGTGCAAAGGTGTTTTCGCCACTTTCATCACAAGAGGATGGTAAATGAGACAAGCACCAAAGTTTAAATACGATTTTTTGTGTATACAAACTACACTGACACAAATTTATATAAACGTATTTGTAATACATCCGTTTAAGTTGTGGATCAGTATCTTTGCACGTCCGAATGTCAGCAGTTACTTGTTATGTTTAATTTGGGTTTTGTCATCCGACATCCCTGGTTTTACTGTTTTTTTCTATTTTATATATATTTTTTTCTTTCCATGTAGTAAAATTATACCTACTTAATTAATACTTTTAAACTTAAATTATTTATTTTAGTATGGCCAATCTTCTCGCCAAATTCCGGATCGACTATTCCTCATTGACAATGGTTCAAGACATAATGGAACCTCCACAACCTGAAACGAAACGAATGCATGAAGATCTCATCAGAAAATTCACTGAGGAAGCCGGAGGCGAAGGTATTCGATCAGTATGGATTTATTAACAGCATAGCAGTAACTCATAGCGTGTAATGAAAAATGAATACAAAAACTACTACTACTGTTACACGATAAAACATATTAATTGATTAATTCGATATATAATGATAAATTAGTTAAAACTTACTTAAGACATCTAAAGGTGGATAAGTTCAAAGTACATCATACAGTTTCTAATAAATAATTTTCTTGTGTTAGTCCGGGCTACTTTGCAGAATAGTCTATTGCCTTCCTGCCAGGCAGCTCGTTAAAGGAGTTCGGAGGATAAAACAGCCGGTAAACTTACTTTTGCTCGAGGACTAACATCCGGGACCCAGGTTGGCAACGCACCATTACCACCTTTGGCGTCTCTAGGCAGTTTGAATTATCATCAGGAAATCCTGATTGTTTGCTTTCCAAAACCATAAAAAATCTTTATTTCGAAAAATATGTAGAAAAATCAGGGGCAAGTCATCGCTACTATAGTCTATTCTAAAAACAAGGAAAAAAAAACGCCCATTGACCTTTAAGTGCAAAACAGTGCTAATCATTTCATAAATTGCTTTCACAAACGAGAAATATTTTTTAAAACATTTGAAGTTTGAACTGCAGTAATTATGCAAATTCCAATAGAGCTCCTTCTGTATTAACTTATGATCTCATATACACATGTAAAAACATTTACTCTTTAATCACAAAACCTGGATAAACTATTGAACTTATGAACACAAAATTCAAAATTTTGCAAAAAAGTAGTTTATTCATTCTTAGCTAACATGTCATACATATTTGTAGTTAGCTAAGAATCAATGTATTAAGTATAATATGACAGTTAACTCATCTGAGGGTTTACCATGAGTTCGTATAGATTACGTTCAGTAAGTTACGTGTCGAAATCTATGACACTTTTAGTCTAAAATGTATTTCTTTTAGTTGCCAATGGAGGCGCTGTTCAAAGTTTTCATACAAATAATTTACAGAGACGGTAGCGAGTTTAGTAAAGACGAGCCGTAAACTCATGGTAAGGGCCCAGAACTAATGAGATAAACCCGCTCTGTGTCACAACTAGAGGATTAGACTCCGTCCTCACGGGTTTCGTGATCCCGGGATCCCGGTAATATTTCAGTCCCAAAATTTTCGGGATTAAGTTTCATAAATCCCGGGATTTTCGTTATTTATTTACAATGTTAATGCAAATGAACGTGAAACGAAACTTCCTTACTTACTAGTTACAACTCATATCGTCATAAAAACAGATTTGACATATTATCTGGACGATCGCAACATTAACCTCGCCTTTTACCATGAAACGCGTTTACTGCGTAAATTGTAACATTATAGCAATATTTGTATGAAAAACTACGCTTTTGACTTTATTCGACACTAACTTAATACTTAGGGTCAGTTATCATTTTATTCTTTGTTTGTTCGGAACAGACTATAAATCTATAAATGAATTCATTCAGCTTTTTGCCCGTCCAGCAGCTCTGTGTGGATAGCGACATTTGCAAGGTCTTTTTTTGGTGTCTAATTACGATATAAAGCTGCTATGATGCTAAGAGACACCATAGATGTTATAGGCGTGCCACTTTCCTGTAGCGGAGATGTTCGTGCAATTATACCGGCAATCCTAACCTCAGATCCGGGACATGACACTATTATTATAGCGCCAACAATAGGTAAGGCGGTGGATCACCACGCTAGCAACCTATGGTCTTGTTGGTAATGAGTCACTTAATCTTTGATCGGCTCTTACGAGCTGCCTGGCAGGAAGGCAGATGGTCTATACTTCTTAGCAGACCCAAGCAAGGAGAAAACCTTTATCAATAATACAAATATAACAAGCACTTTAATCTATGCTCGCCTCTATTCTACACAGAGCATCCAGACCAAAGAGGCGTAAGTATGACCAGGGAAACTACCTACTAAAGCGCGCCACGTTTTTTACTAATATTGATTTTTATTTTTACTATTTAGACGCCAATTATGTAAATCTATTATTTAAATCAATATTTGTCGCCTCTGTGGTCTAGCAGTTCAGTTGACGGACTTGGCTGCGTGAGGTCTCGGGTTCGAATCCCGAGTCGGGCAACAAAAAGGAAATTGGGTTTTTCCAATTTTCCAATTCAAAAAAATGTTGCTCGGGATTGAATATGTGCTCGGTTGGCGGATAGGCTTGCCACCTATCACATTGTGGGACTTAGTGGCTTCGGCTAGTCGTGGGTACCCTGATTGTGCCTCTGCCTATCTCTTCGGGGATATGGGCGTGAAGATACTTACTTACATATTTGTCGATTTTTGTCCAAGTGTGCATTTTAGCTGTGCTGTGCATGTTGGTCATAACGGTCCTCGGAATCATTTGAAAATTTCTGTACAAACTTTTTCTGTAATGATATCTAGAAGCTACAGTTTTGACATCAAGAGCCACCTGGTCGTTCGTTTTTTACTAACCGCCTACGAAAAGAGGAGTTTTAAAAGCTTGGAATCTCTGTGTGAATACTCGTATTTGTGTCATCATTACTTTTGAACGGCTTCGGCGTGTTGGTCCAGGTCTCCTGTATAGAATATCTTCTGCCACCAGGTAGCTCATTAAAGGTGAGCAAATCTTAAATGGTTAATTATCAACAAGATAGTAATAAGAGCAAGATCGAGTGCCGTGCTGCAAAGGAATCCACTGTTTTCCTATTACTGCCGCCGTAATGAATGTTATATAATCTGGAGGGCAGTGTAGCCGATCGACTCTGGGTCTTACCCACGGTCACAGGACAGCGACATTTTAACATTTATGGTGTCTATACGCCAGAGTCGTCTTCTACAATCAGGAGACCCTCCTAGTTCTTTATATTTTTAAGTAAAAACAAAAGATGAACCAATTTCGATGCGGATTTTTGTTTGAAAACTGAAGTGATTGTGATGGTTCTTTCCTATATTAGATGTAGATTTTGTTGGAGGCTATTTCAGTAAATATTTAAAGTTAGTGTTATATTTGAAACTGTACTTCCAGAGTGTCTAATCAGTAAGACGGAGCTGGCGACGCTGGCGGAGAAGACAAACCGCCAGCTCCGGCTCCGAGAGCTGCTGCTGGCCAACTCCTCGAACGCCCGCCTCATCGTCATGTCGCTACCCATGCCGAGGAAGGTATGTGTACACATAACATACAAACAAACATAAAAATACAGTTACTGTATTTAGGTTGCTGTGTTTTTATTTTTGTATGTTGAGATTCTTATAGTAACATTGAGACCCGAGAAAGATCGGGATTGAAAGAAACTGTTAGGGATAAAATAAGAAAGGGCATACTCCACTGGCTCGATCATGTGGAAAGAATGATATATAAAAAATTGAAAAGTCGATATACAATGCGAATGTGGATGGATATAGGTACCCAGGGAGACCTAGGTTGACATTCCACGATCAAATCGCTAGGGTATTGTCTGAAGGTATTGTCAAGAGTTTCCGAAAGCAGCGCGTTTTTATGCAAAGGGTATCTAATGAATGTGAAGGAAGTCAGTGTGAAGGAAGTGACAGGTTTGCAAGAATCTTGAGATTTGGCACTCGATTCTCTCGGCCTAATCCCTTGCGGGGTACGTAAGGGATTAGGCATGAAAATATGTATCTCAATATACTAGTAGTATATACACCTAATAATAGTTGAAAGTGGTGTAGAACGCCGTCCTACAACTCGTGCTGCCCTAAGGACTCGGTCATGTTCCGGTCCGGAGAGAAGGGTGATCGGTAGACTTGCACAATAGGCTTTCCATCCCAGCATCAGAACAACGACGCACCTGTAACAATTATAGTGTCTATAGGCCACGGTTGTCTCTGACCATCAGGCGACCCGTTTGCTTTTTGCTGACCTGCCACATAAAAAATAAGGCTGAGAACGTATCCAATTTATTTTTCGTACGCTATTTCACTGATGTAGTCATAGTAATTCTGCTTTAAAAATATTTTAATAATTGTAGTTTTTTTTAGGTAAGAATAGTTAAGTTACATAGAATTTTAGCTTTTCTTCGGCGGTACTCGCTCGAATTCCATTTTATACTCACATAAATACTTTTTTTAATAACACTTGTATTGCAGTACGGTAGTGTATTGTAACAAAGGTAATTAATATAAATGATATGGCTTTTAATAATACTAATTAGTACATACAAACATACTTATATGTATACACCAAAATAAACTACAACCCACATAAATATATAATTTATGTTCATTTTACAAAAAAAACAGTCAACTAGGCAGTTCCAGATATTCATTAATGTAATTACACAAATGCCTGTACCTGACGGGAATCGGTTTCTTAACTGTACGCTAACTCATAGTCAACAAGATTATCCTCAGTAGAAGTACACAGCAGTCGCTTAAGCATAAGGTGAATGTACAGGGCACGGTGTCGGCGCCGCTGTACCTGTCGTGGCTGGAGGTGATGAGCCGCGACCTGCCGCCATTGCTGTTCGTGCGGGGAAACCATACCTCCGTCCTCACTTTCTACTCCTAGCTCCGTACTACTGCGGAGGAACCACACCTCCGTCCTCACTTCTTCCTAGCCAGCTCCGAACCTACTCCTCACCCACCATTTTTAGTTACCCGAATAATAAATGTACTCACGTGAGTAGTACAATTCACGACAGAAATATCTCACTCGTAAGAAAGTTATCAGCTATTTATAATTCAGTTTTTTTAATTTATTTTACAAAATAATAATATACCTCTTAGACCACAGATGTCCTTATGAAGCATTACATATAATATATAATAAAAATATTAACCAATGTGCTAAAACTGACCAACGTCTCTAAACATTCAAAACAAAAAATAAATTGTCAAATAATAAACTTTGTTCCAATTTATACAAACAAGTCTTCATTTACAAACAAAATAACTTATTTTAAAATATGAAATAAAAAATTTAATTTTAACTTGTTATGATAATTTGTTTCATTTGTCGTTTTAACATATTTTGTAAACTACACGGGACTAAAGATGGGAAAGGTGGGACACTATGTAACTAATTGTTCATAATAATTATTGGCTCTTGAAGTCAGTAACATTTGTCTGTGCATTTGTCGAACAAAGTGACAGTATACAATGATACAGTATTATGTGATAGAATTATTTTGTAAGTGACATATACACACCAAAGCATAAACATTTACTCATCAATGTATTTAATTACAATGTAATTTATTTATTCTTTCTTCATTTGCTAAAACAACAATATTAAATAAGTTATTTTTTATAATTTTCAACATTAAGATACTTTATCTAATGTTTTTATACTTAATGTAGTTGATTAAATATTAATATTTATAATTTCCTATTGTGCATTTTATTAATTAGATAAGCATTTTTACTTTTATTTTAGTACACTTAAATTAATTTAAGTAATTTTAATTTGAACTTATAAAATTTGCCTTCATGTTACATAGAAGTAGATTTTTTGTACCAGTACCATCCGCCTCGATAACATGCGTAACACTTGCGTTTAACTTTACAGTCTTATTTAATAAACACGGAATAAAGTACTCCAAGCTTCAACAAGGTTGGTATTATAGCCTTCATTACAATGTGATACAGACTATAATAAAGTAAGTGTAAAATTTAGTTGATCGTAGTCTGTATAACAGAGTAATAAAGACTACGAAGGTACCAGGTAGAACCTTAAAGTATTTTAGTCTAAGTTTATTATTAATTATCGGTTGTCTTATTATGATTTGAAACGCATATATTTATATACAATTTCAAGTGATAATATTTTTAATATTCTTACATAAAAAAAAATATTACTTGCTTTAATACAAGTCTAAACATATTAATTTTAAATGAACAAATAACATCACATAATATTTTTGTAGTTAAGTATGTTTATTCTTAAGTATGTTTTTTTAAAAGGAAAGTCCTGATTATGAACACAAATTATAAGTTTATACTATTAGCAACTGATTTAATTAAATATATCCTGTTACATTTATTTATGAATAATTTTACAGTACAAAGTAATTGCCTCCAATATTATGACTAGTATCGGATACTCGGATCAAAAAAAACTTCTTAATTTATTTTTAAATTCAATAAGTAATTATTATCAAAATTAATTTAAGATAGATAAGTGTATTAATTGAAATTAATTCGCTAGCCATTTTATAAACTAAATACAAAATTTGTCATGTTTCTGTTTATAATACTAAATGTTTGTAATACTCTCGTCTACGCACGCTTATTATAGTTATTTTGCTTTCTCGCGCGAATCCGTTTAAATATCGGGGTAAAAAAAAGTATAATGTCGCTCTAATATTATTTGAGAAAAGGGAAAAATAAACACCGTTTCACATTTTTAATATTGGTATCGATTTGTTACCGGTTTTTATGTCTTGTATACATAATTTGATGTATAATATAGTAAGGAGTAACCTGTTCAAATTAGAGTTTATTAATATTTGTTAATATATAATTAATTTAGATATTTAAAAGAAACTCCAGTAAAATAAAACAATATACGAGAAGCGATACCAAATATACGTAAAAAAAATTATAAAAGCTGCAATCACGTTCTATTATACTTTTATAAAAGGATTTTTTATAAAGTTCTTTTAGTTATTTTATACTGAAAATATTGCTGTTGATTGCGTCATTTTGCAAGCAAGTTGCGTCAATTCTACTTGGCTACGACTTTGTTTTAACATAGTTTAAATTAAGCACGATTTAAGCACTACTTGATAATAATCGATTACAAAACTTATTATGTACGCATATGTAGCATTTCGAATATTTATTTATCACATAAAATATACCAAAATTCTAAAACAATTAAAGAGCTGAAAACAGTTGCGTTCACTATATTAATTAAGTAATTATTAACTGCTCCTATGTTATAATAGTTTAAAAAATATGTACAACTATTCATTGTGTTCTTTAAAATTGTTGACCATTTAAGGTCCAGACCATACAAGTCCAGCTATCACATTTTAGATCAATAAAGCCAAAAATAAATATCAATCAGTATGGCATATTATTTTTATAAATTGCTAGTTAAAGGGAGGATTTCTAATAATCTATTGTTTCTTATTGATCGTACTAAGCTAATTAATTGTTGCACAAAGTACAGATATGAACAACTACAACAATTTTCTGTAAAGTACATGACAAAATTTTGCAATTTAAAGTGTTGCAATTTTTAAAACTCAATAAGTATTTACATTTTTTCCTTACTTACGGCAGCACTCAGAGACGTAAAGTCATGAATATAATTTCAGAGCACGGTCATTAGTGTCTTAAGCAAAAGAAATATATTTTTGCATTTTTCCATATTTGACTATAAGTACATATATAACGTTATTTAAAACTATGTAATATAATCTGCATTATTTTTTTAAATATACTGTAATCAATTTGTCGTCATTTATGGATTAACAAATTCAGAACTAAAAAAACTTAATCTGTACTTTTAAGTAAATGTTATATCGTAAATTCTAATTAATTACCTAGTATTTAGTAATATTTAAGTTTTATGAATATGTTTAAAATGTTTAAATATAGGTGTACTAGTTTTAGTAAAAACACTGTTCACAGTGATACGTTATAGTAATGCATAATGTTATGTCAAATAATATTTATCAACACGCCATTGACAAGTGAGAACTATTAAAATAAGAAAGACATTTTGCTATAATACATTGATTACGAACTGTTTCTGGCTTTTTATTGCATTCCTTTGGGTTGTAATTTTTTAAGAAGTTTAAATCAAACAAACATTTTTAATAATTTTTAGGGGTGGGGTTTGTTCCTCTCTGTCGAAAACGTAGCTGGCTATCAAAATAATAATATATTGAAGAAGACAGTTTTTGCAGCACTGCTAATTTTCAACTATTAGAAATATCCCAATCAAATCTTAGAAAACCATATTATCTTACTGTAGACATTATTAAAATTTGACCTTTGTGGTCTAGTGGTGCAGTGTTATACTCGACTTCATGAGGTTCCTACTTGGTTCCAGTTTGGCATCCGATATAAAGTTTTTTTTTATATTTCTCAATAAAACAACGTTGCCCAGGATCAGATATGCGTCCCCTTCTATCACGTAGCGGGACCGTAACTTACATTTATTCTGTTATTAAGTCAGAATTTTATATTGAAAAGCAGACACAATGACTGATTAAAAGACAATTGACGTCTCCGAGTGGATGTTATGCTATGCTTTTGCCATTTCGAGGATAAGGGCACGAAGATACTTTACTTTTGTTATTACAACTAGCCATAAGTAGACAGGTATAAAAATGATACTTCGTATACGTCTCATATCAATATATTACAAGTATATTTATTTCCACACATATTTGTCAAGGGTTTAAATTTTAAACAGAAAATGATAAAATATTTACAGATACAAGAATCAACAGGTGCTCCAGAACAAACAGATTTCAACAACTTCTTAACATTAAACAAAACTACATTTCACCTAATTATGTAAAATAAAACATTACTCCGTTTGTGAATTCATTTAACTATACACTTTGCTGAACAAACGAAATAATACAGTATAATACATGTTCTAATAGATTCTGGATTGATATTTGCTTATGCATTTCGGGTAACACAGGACACAAATAATTTTAATTGCATTTTCTATAGTAAAACACACACGGAAAATAAAAAAAAAATAGGTTAAAGAAAATATTAATAGGATGTGATTATGCAATAACAGCTCTAGTGCTATTTATTTATATTTAAATAATTATGCTTCAAGTAAGATTTAAGATTAATATTTAGTAGGTTAATATTTTATTAGAATTATTGAAATTATAGTCATGAAAAAAAATATATTAAACTTATAAAATAAAGTAAGAGTAGGTACAAATGGTACAATTGTACGTTAAGAATTATAATAACTATAGTTATTTAAAAAAGTTAGCCTTTATCAAATTTAACTATACTGAACTGTCTCTTATACAACTGCTTTAATAACTGTAAGCAGTTTGCAGTAGAGTAAAACTTTACAATGGTTATTTTATAATTTAACGCAACATTTTTTTATATACGTTTTGTCAGTACATTAATTGCTGTTACAAAAATATTAAAAACTTATTTCATTAATTTGCGTTTAAAAATAATACAATTAAATGAGTTTGTTCTAATAAAATAACAGCACTTCATCTTTTTTTACATAAGACATCCTATTTACTCATATATAATAGCACATGTAAACATTTAGAATGGGAAAACACGTGTTATAAAAATTTATATTAAATTTCTAAATATTTATGGTTTCTATTCGTGATAAGTTTTAGTTTGTTTTTAACTTAAATATTTTTATTGTATTTAACTATATTTTATGTCAATACACATGACAACATAACTTGCATATAAAAAAATCGTACAGTTTAAGTATACTTTGATCTTTAGATGTCTCCCATCCTAACTGATTTTATGTCGAATCAAGCGCAATATTTTCTTGAACCATATTAAATTCTAAAAGGTTTAACAGAAGAATTATATATCTATTTGTGGCACATTTGATCTTTACCATACTGAAATTACTATCCAGTCAAGCCAATATTGATTAAAAAGCAATTCGTAACATCAGTCTCTGGTATAAACTATGAAAAGTATTTATTAAACACAAAAACCGACTGGTTAACAAAAAACATATTGCATAAAGTCATCATTTTAAAAACAAATAAATAAACAAAAAAATACAGAAGTTCTGCAAATACGGAAAGAACAAGATATACTATTTTTTGCACAAAATTTAAAATAAACACTTGATAATTGAAAGTAATGCTCGAAATGTACACGATTTTAGGTTTGTTTGTGATAATTATTGGTAATTGTCAAGCGAATTTATGTCATTGCTTACCACAGAGACCGACTTTACGTTGGACGAACTAAAGGAGTAATTTAACAGGGACCTAGCGTTAATATTATATTACAGTTAAACATTTTAGCATATTCTAATGCTGTAACTAAATACGCCATGCTATGATAAAAATAAATCCTGTATTGTTTTTAAATATATATTTTTTATGTATTCATAATATGCCAATTACTTGTGAAGCACGAAGATAACTTTAAATCATTCAGAATTTTTTTCACCAAAATCCTTGAGGTGCGAATGGTCCATATTTCAAAGGTCACATGATTTTACCGTCTTTTTTATAGAATATTTGTGTTTAGCTAGAACAAGCATAAGAACACAAGAAAACAAAAAATGAAAATTAAAGGGGGTTATTGTAACCATGTCAGTTTGTGTCAATTAAACCCGAACTTACTTAAATGCTGACTTATTACTAAACATAGATTCAAGTGCTCCAAGGCTTGAGTTGACATCATAGTCTATTTCACTGTGTGACTTTAATTCAACTTAAACCTTGGAGTACTTTAGTATCTCGCAACGTATTTTTATTTTAGCACTTGCCTTACAGGTTCAAATCCTGTCTGGGGCGACATTTTTTCTTTCTTTAAAATTTATAGGTACTTTAGTATATTCATCTTTTCAAATGAAGGAACACTTGTACTGTTTTACGTATCATTTATAATTTATTATTTTATAAGTAGCCTACCAGTTTCGCTTTTGCAGCACCATCAGAGCTAAACCTCAAATACGTAAAACAGTACAAGTGTTTCTTCATTTAAATATATGAATATTTGGAAGTTTTACTAAGTGCCGACAATGGAAAATATCAAATATACTTTAGCCTAATATGTAAATTGTTAAATTTGTTAATTAATAGTAGCATGGCCTATCTAGTTTAACAACGAGGGTATAATTTTAATATTGAATCCAATATATTTGTAGTATAAGGAAAATGTGTTGGATAGTGCGAGAATAGACGTTTTAGCGATATGTATGTTGCGTGATAGGACGGCGACTGAATATACATTTTGTGATATGGAAGGTAGACCGAGGGAGCATTATCTCTGATTATATGGCGATCTGATTATCATGAGAGACTGTTCCATATACATATTTCTTATTTTGTAATGATACTGCATATATTAAAGTGACTTGATTATAGTTCTTATATTTTTTACATTTTAATCTTAGTAGGGTTAAATAGATTTATTAATTTATTTTTATTCTGAGATTCACATATTAAATAGTGTTGTATAACATAGTAACAATGTGTATTTAATTACTGCAATCGCGATATCGTGTAATGATAAAAATAATTCGTTGACTTAAATAAATTCAAAAACATTTGCTACAAATTCAGATTTCGACTTTTTTTAATCCATTTTTCAAACATTTTTATTTTTAACCTTTCAGTTATTTAAAAAAAGCAAGTTAAATAGACCAAATTAATATGAAGATAATTCTTCCTCGGTGTACTCAAAGTGATATAATACATTCATTGAAAAATAAACTTCTCCATCATGAGTTAAGATCTATTTAGCAATTTCATAATTAAATATTTATATAACCTCAACTATCACTATATCTGAATTCATATCTGTCGATCCAGTCATTTCTATAAAACTTTATCCGTGCAGTCTTCAATATAAATTTAAATGAAATTAACAGTATTCAGTCTATTTAGTATTCCAGACGTACCACAAAAATAGTTTGCAACAATGTTCCAGCAGGTATGTCATTTTTATTATCTCAATTGACGTATTTTTATATTTCAAATAAGCAAGTGAAAACTGACATGAAACATAAATGTTTGAAATATCGTAACAGATGGCGACACTGAAACGTGACGTCACTACTGAGTATCGAATAACGTACTGCGTTTACGCAGATCAGAGTCGCCTATTGGTCAAACTTAACTGATTTTTGTGGTAAAATTAACATATGTGCATAATATATCCAATAAAAATGTGAAATACGCTATAACGCGTCACCTAAATTTAGATTCGAAAAAAAAAACAAGAAATAATACTACCAGCACCTAGACTATAAAATTTGTATTGATTTCATGAATCATATATTTCATGAATTATATTTTGTCAAAACAGTATACTTTTCTACATAAATCCGAAAATCTTCACACAGCCATACTTTTATACATAAATAAATAAACGTAACCTAAACTACACGCCATTTTGGTTTCGTATATATGAAGTGCTTGCAAAACAAATAACCCTTTGAGGAAATTATACTAAGGAAATGCCCATTTATTATCATCGGTCCAATAAATTGTACGAAAATGAATAATTATTTTAGTTTATCTGCAAAATGCTTTGGCTAGCATACAAAATATTATTCTAAATTTTAGAGATACCGAGATATACCACATGATTTTTAGTAAACATCGCATCCTTAGTATAGTTCTTCAAAGGAAACCAAACAAAATCACAAACTATTTTGCTCAGTCCTTATTCATTCTACAGGAACCTGGTTATTTTCAAATCTACTTACCCTAAGAGCCGAATACAATCGCGGATAGACAAGTCGAGGCGAAAAGAAACGGGACGTTTGAAGTCTTATATCACATCAGCACTTGGTCACTTATGAACACACGCAATTTGTGCGTCTATGCCATCGTGGCACATTTGTTCCACATAATTTGCAACTGTTCCGCGAATTTTGCAACTGCTCGGCGGATTTTGCAATTGTTCCGCAAACTTTGCAATTTTTCCTAATACCATGCAACTGCTCAGTGAGTTCAACTATTCCATAAACTTTGCGTAGACATTCTTAAACCATGCGTACCGTTTTATAAACTGCGTAACTGTTCAATAAACTTTCTGTAGGCGTTCTAATAACTTGTGTAACCGTTCTTTGAACCTTGCGACACCACTACCCCACACTTGCAAATAACTTTTCCGCAAAATTGGAAGTAACTGTTGCATAACCTTTTGTAAAATACTTGGTATAGAGCCATTCCATTCCAGGAAATTAAACATAAGTCATTGTTCTTCAAACGTTCCAAGTGGTACTTTTGCAAATATTTCAGCAATAGGTATATCCCATTACCAACTTTGAACTAACTGTTCAGCTTCGCAAGTAAGCACTTGTTCTATTAACTTTGCAAGTTGCCGTCTATCAAAAGTGTGACCCCAAATCTTGCACGTAACAGGTTCAGTGTATCAGTTCCACAGTAGTAGGCAACGCGATGACGTCACAGCAGGCAGCAGGTGGGTCGCGACAGTCTTCATTCAGATTCATCATTATCCTCATCAAATCCCGATAACTCGGCTGACTCTAAATATCCGTGCATTACCTAAAAATTAAAACACACTCTATTAATATACTTACAGCATGTGCAAACAAAACAATGTATTTCTAGCACCATAAATAAAAAAAAATAACGTCACGTACGTAACGTCAGCGACGGCAGACTGAAACTCGTATTATACACTAGTACGTTGATAGTTTTTTTTAAAAAATAAATAGGATTTATTTCTATCAGTATTTTAGTACACACGGTTGCTAATGGGGCTTGCGTATTTAACTGTAATATCTATGCCGTATAGTACGTAAAATAATGTAAAACATAAAAAAAAAACTATGGATACTGCTTGATTTAAAATAATATTTATCCGCCTGAAGTTTTGACCGGACGGCTACACAACTTTGTTTCTTTTATAATCGGTGTTGAATTGCGTGTTGGACTCCATCGCTTACTTATTATTATTTATATATAATTATTGCAATTATCGCCACTAGAATGACTGTGTCATGTTCCAGTTGAGAGGGTGGGATAGCCGGTATACTCGCACAATAGACACAACAAACTGGCCACAGTACAGCGTCGCACCTATATCAATGTATCTATGGTGTATATAGACCACGACTGTTTCTTACCAATTACCATTAAGTGTGCTTGTTTGCTGTTTGATGCTTTAAAAAATTGACAATTGACATTGTTGGCGATTTCCCTGAATGTAAAGAGGTAGATACGTACCGCATACTCGAGAAGCGCGAGATGGCAGAAGACGTACTGGTCGGGCATCTGAATGGAGTGCGCGCGCTGCGAGCGGATGTGCTCCACCGTCCCGCGCACGTCCGCCACGCCCTCTGCCGACACGCGCGACGTGCACGTGTCCAGCGTCAGGAACGTGCCTGCAACACACACCGGCTTATGTACAACAACCTGTCACCAACTGCTGGTGATTCTGCTGTTCACAAACTAAAATTATTTTTGATGCAGAGATGGAACATTTTAGAAATGTCAGATAAGTCAAATTGTGATATGTTAAACGTCTGTAGGAAATCGTGTAAAGGCTGATCAGACACCATTAAAAGTGTTTTGTCTCTTTCTATTACTTTCCTTAAAAGAAGACAGCGATGACCTAAAATTATTTTATCGAATAATCAACAAAATTACCACCAATGACATATATAACTCGAATATTCCCATGGCAAGCAGCACCTTGCCAGGATTGGTACTTCCACCTTATTAATTATTAGTGTAGCCAATCTATTCCACCTGCTCATCATCAAGGTCAAAGTTGAGGGATTAGAGTTAACGCCTAATTCCACCTACTGGACGCTTCAATTTCCGACGAACGCAGGAATTAGTGTGATGAAAAATGTCTGCAATTCCGCGTCTGGGTGGTTATTAAATTTATTTTTATTCCTATTTAAGTATCTCTATGTATTAGTATCGTTGACAATAAGGCCAAATACGTTATGTACCGTTAACACAGTATTCTGAACAAAAACATTAAATTGTCACTTAAAAATAAGTTGACTCTGTATAAAACTTGCATACGACCCATACTGTCTTATGCAAGCGTAGCATTCGCCCACCTACCTAGGACAACCCTTTACAAGTTGTTCAGAATAAATTCTTACGCCTAGTTACCGGCGCGCCGTGGTACATGGGCAACGTAGACTTACACAGAGACTTGGAATTGCCTAGCCTAGCGAAGCCGTTCCAAGAACTCTCTCATTCGTATTTTTCCAAGTTAGAAAACCACCCGAACCCTCTGATGGCAGCAGCCAATAATTAATTATGTCCCCGAGACGGACCCACACCCGCTTGGACGGAGGCCCCGTCACGTGATTTTAGACCCAGATGACCCAATTAAAGAGGCAAACGCCTCATACAACACTACACACACATATACAAACTCGCGACACCGACACCGCCGGGGGCGGCAAAGACCCTGGGCGGAACACAGCCACGATTTCCTCTTCCGAATTTATTCTTATACGATGTACTTACCCGTCCTCCCAATGCCGGCTGAGCAGTGAACTACTATTGGGGGACCTCTGCTATGTCCCGCCCACGCGTCTCCCAATCTGAAAATAAATGAACGATTATGTCAACTTTTTCATGTATAACTAATGAATGAATGATGAATGATAATGAATGTCGTGGGTGCCTTGGTTGTACCTCTGCCTACCTCTTCGGGGATATGGGCGTGAAGATACTTTTAATGAATGAATACGCTATAATAACAAAAATATTATTAAGGTGCCTACAGCTTAATGGCTTTGACTTTATATTTGACATCATCTATCATCAATGAAAATGTGTAAGGGACTTCTGTGAGGTATGTTAAAAAACTCATTTTTTATAACCTAATATACAAAAGCTATTTCAAGTGATTTTTTCGTAAATGTTATTTTACAAAACAAAATGCTTGGCGTCAATGGAATTGGTAAGCAGTTGTTGAATCATTTTATATAGTTAAACTAGCGACCGGTACGTGCTTCGTTACGTATTTGACCGCATGAATGACATAATAAAAACAACTGACAAAAAGTTTCAATTTGACAGTAAATAACATTTAACCCATTAACAAAACGATCCGCCATACATTTTGTCTCAAAAAATGTGATAAATGAAGAACCACTCTACCAATTTTATGCAAATTTCACATAAACCGTCTACTGAATAGTCCGAATAAAGCCTGAACATTTGGTTTAGATTAGTTTAGAGCCCGTTCTTGAGTTATAGAATTACAATGAAAAGTGGCATTGATTTATATTATGTGTTGCGTGTGTGTGTGTGTGTGCTCACTCGTGTCTCGCGCGGGCCTGCGCGCGGCGCACGAGGGCGAGGAAGCGCAGCACGGGCGCGGCGCGTCCCCCGCCCGGCACGCCGTAGTCCGGCCACCGCGTGTACTGCCCGTGCCACACGCGCCGCGACTGGTTCGTCTGCGACACCAACACACGTATATTGGAGGGTCACTCTAGTACCCAGTAATGACCCATTTAATCTAGTTTTATATCTTATGTGCTGCCGAGTAAAAGCAATTGTTCTATTCGTCTCAAAGGACACGAACTATAACGAGGAAACTGTCAAGATATTTCAATGATATATTGGTATGTATGTATCTACGCGATTTGCAAAGATGCGACACCACGACTGTGACGTTTTTATACGAAGTTAACAACCGATAAGAAAAGTTCTAAGTTGAGATAAGTACCCGCAAGTCCGTGAGAAGCAGATGCGAGACGGTGTAGTCGTCTTCGTGTTCGACGGCGTCAGTGACCACGGCGAAGCTGGCGTGCGTCTGTCGGGCTCCGAGCTCTCCGGGCCAGTACTGGCCGCACTTGACGCGCCCGCGCTCCACCGTCCGTGTCGTCATTACTATCACCAGGCTGTTTTGCTCCCACACCATGCGCCAGAAGTCGCCGTATGTCTTTGGTAGTGGACCTGCGTCACATATGTCACACTTTAGATACAACTTACATTAGCCTAGCATTATCTAAGACCAATCTTTAAAAAACAAATATTTTAGCTTAAAGGCTGTTTACACAAGGCAAGGCAATTACAAAAGGGAAAGCAACGGTTAGAAGTAAAATTACATAAATGACCTTTCGCTGTTACGAAAATAGTATCATGGCGTCTCTATTTTGTAGAAAACACAAACAATTAACACGTTACAAAATGCGCAGAGTCCAAGGAAGGCAGGAAATTTCTAATTTTCTACGAACTAGTTGTTGCAAAGTTGATGACGTCTTTATTTTCTTACGAACAAGCTATAAATAAGATTACGCCAACTTTGTTCAATCCTCAGCTGCTTGGTGTCAAAATTGTTCATCCCATATCCCATATTTTAGTGTTGTATTTTCCAAAAATCCCTCTTGAGAAGATTCGTACGTGTATTTTATTAGTGGTAACTTTGTTACGCGCACCCACTAAACTAATTTTAAGTTATCGCTATCTTCTTTTAACGATAGTTATAGAAAGAGAAAAAAATGTTCAGATGAGTTTGTAAATGACATTTCTACAAACTTATATAGGGATTCTAGAACTTCTAGACGGTTGTAGTCATGCCTTCCAACAAAGTTGACCCCGGAAGAAACTTTGTTTCCATTTTCCGATTACTAATAAACTTAGATTAAATCTACGGTCCAGACGGATGCAAACTGGAACATCCTTCAATCAATTCCTACGAAAACGTCACAAGAAAATATGTGCGGATTGATCTGACATATCTTATACTTCATCTCTTTTCTTTTTGTTTCATTAGTAAAAGTTAGCTTACACATAAAATAAGTTTATTTTGTGCTCAAGGATTACCACCAGTATAGGTTTGCCAAATCTCAACGAAATTTGGTGGCATCAACCGCGACTGTTTCAAGAGATGTGGCAGTCAAACAATAGAATCAAAAAATATTTAACTTTGGAACTTAGCAGAATTCCATTGTATCCACAGTATTATAAAGTAAACCATTGTACTTTGCCACATACACAAACACATATCTTCAAGCTTAATTGCTTACTGGGTAGACCGAGAGTGTCAAGTGCCAAATATCAAGATCAGTTGAGACCTGCATGGCTTCCTACACATTCATTGCCCTTTTTTTTACAAATGCGCCGGTTTCTGGTTTTGGTACTTTTCCACTGTACATTTTATTTAACACTTTAAAACACTTTAGTCAACCGGCTTCACTTTTCACAACATCACATCAACATCATCAAGTCTTTACAACAAAATATAAATAACTTTGTTTCATTTAAACAAGTATCACATAAAGTATTAAATAGTATTGTAGAAAAGTACACGAGTTTACTTTAAAAGAGTGTGCAGTCAATAATTTTTTACATTTAGATACTCTATCCCTTTTTAATATACAAAGAAATGTATATTTCTATTAATACATTTCAATCTAAAAATGGACTTGTTTAAATGTTACAAGTCATGACATTTCCAATCCATTCGAACGTTCCATTCGCTGCACCAAATCAGTCCATTGAATACAATATTGCAAGAACATTTCAATGAAACTTTGTACCTCGCCCACGCCGTATGGAAATTACAAATAACCGCAAGTTCTATTATTAAACCAAACGAGTGAGAGGTGAACTTGGTACAGTTTCTCGGAAAAGTATTGTGTTGACCATTTTCACTTGGCACGACGCCAACCACTGGGAAAATTTATTATATGTTTCAGGGAAAGTTGAAACGGTTTCACTCGGTATCAACGGGTTTAAGTTTTTAAATACATAAAAAGAAACGTTCGCTTTTTTAGAAACAGGAGATACAAAGAGAATCGTCTGTGAGAGACTGCTTATAAGTTTTAATCAAAATGTAATTACTACTACTTATTCAAAGCGCAATCACTGGTATTACTAATTAGTACGTACGTTCTTACGGGAGTTGCGTTACTTTACGGACGTAGATTACATCAACATTATTTCTTAACAAAATATGTAATTTTCAGGCCATGAGACCAAAATTAATAAAACATATCTGTGAGATACTAAAGTTCAATTTGTGAAAACTGAATTAGTACTATGATTGCCTCTGTGGTCCGGCATTGGCGTTGGCTATGTAGTCCAAGATTCCGGGTTCGATTTCCGTGTCGGAAAATGATTTTTTTTAAATAAAAACAACATTGCCCGAGATTGGGTGAGGGCTCGGTCTTTCTATTCTATCGCCAAAGAAGTCGTAATCGTAACAGATTACTGTTACACTTTCGCCTACATTTCGGGGATATGTAAAAGTAAAAAAAATGTAAATAATTCAGTAGTTTTTGCTTTATGAACAACAAATAAACAAACAAAAGTACCATAGATTATTAAGAGTCAAGAAGTGTCCTCGTAACCTTTTCCAATTACTCAGGTTGACCACTCCGCGCACCCCCGTTCAGTGACACCGTAAAAACCTCGCGGTCAGTAACACAGTAGACACTACCCAGAAATTATAAAAGCCAGACTAGCTAACTCCCTACAAATTATATGAATTTGTCTATTCAATTTATATTTTGTACAAAGGGCCAATGTCGTCCCGAAGGGCAACGCGGCGAAACAAAATTAAATTTACCGAAATAATTAAATTACCCTATAGCTGTACTGAAGCATATTGAGGTCAAATAATTGGCCGTAAGATGGTTATTCAAGAGCGTATATTAAATTTACTTTAAAAATTAATGACCAAACTATCATAACATATAAATTACGCGTCACGTTGTTTGTCCGAAATGGACTCCTAAACTTCTTTAGTCTTTAGTCAAATTTGCACGCCGTGTGCTGTTTGATCTAAATTGAAAGATAACTTACATCTCTATTTATGGCGGACGAAGCCGCGAGTAACAGCTAGTATTATATACATTACATCGAATTTCAGTATGTAATTATTTCAGGGTTTGTATCGTACTCTATATTTATTAACCGTCTTGTTAACCCAAGTACCCCAAGGTTTAAGTTGGCAGTATAATCTTTATAACTCTTTAAGGGTCTTCCACATACATTCGGAACCCCTTAACGGAATCCCGTTTCGAAATTTCGAAACCAAATGGCACTCTATACAAATATACTCAAATCCCGTACGGAGTACGGTACTGACATGTGCAGTATGTTCATAGATTTGTTTGGTTTTTTTTTTAAAACGGAACTTTAATTATATGTGTGGCGGGTCTAACATAGACTATAATGTCAACTTAAGTCTTGGAGTGTTAAGTTTAGACTATAAAGCCTATTTATTAAAAAGTTGGTATGTATGGTAAGGCTAACATCAAAAAATTCGGTGTTAATAGGTAAGGCGAATCTTTTATCATCGGGATACCTATCTATGTGGTTGTTAACCTTACTAAGTAATAAAAAACACGTTATCAAAAATACAAAAGCAAACACACGGTATGAATGAATTCCAGCAACGAAAAAGAATTTAAAATATAAAGTAAGCATTACCCTGTGTACATATGAATGCGTTCTTCTGCTTGTAGCCGTCGACGTAGTTGGCGTTGATGTAGTCCGAGCTGGGGTCGTCCGGGTCGGCCTGCGACAGCAGCACGCGCGAGTGGTCGTAGCACAGCACGTCCGTGTACCGGTTCTTCGCCAGGTTACTCGGCAGTCTGGAATCGTGTCACACTCTATTGTTATTCAAATAAAACACTGTTTCATGAACATTTTTCCTGGGTCAAACGTCCTGATTCATAAATCCCCTTGAACACACAAAAAAAAATCAAAATCGCTCCAGTCGTCTAGTATCACTTCAGCGACATAATATACACACACACAAGAAATATAATAAGTACAATAAAGATAGATAATGTATAAGGGCGAGTACACACTTAGCGTGATGAAAGGTGCCGTTGGGCGGGCGAGCGCGTATCTCCTCGTACTCGGCGGCGAGTCCGCGGCGGCCCAGCGCCCGCACCCGCGCCAGCAGCGCCGCCGGCGTCTCGCCCGCGCCGCCGCCGCCGCACTCCTCGTCCGACAGACCCGGGGACGCCTCGCCCGACGACCACGTGCCGCGGGCTATATATGCGACGTACAACGAACATTTTATTTTACCTACTACATGTGACTAATTGAATAACACAGACGAACATTTTCCGCTTATTAAGACAACTGTTATCTATATCTAACATACAATATCTTAAGAGAGCTGCCTGCTGTGATTAGCTTAGAGAAACTGAACTAAACTCTAAAGCAATTTTATAAATCAAAACAATTTTTTATCGAATTACTAGCTGCCTGCTCCGGCTTCGCTCGGATAGTAATTTTTTTAGCATAAATTGAGATGTAAACTATCCTATCTTTCAAGTTGGATCAAACTGCACACGGTGTGCAAATTTCGTTGAAATCGGTTCAGTAGTCCATCGCGGACAAACAACCTGACACGTAATTTATATACATTAAGATCACGACTTCAAAATGTCATAGTTCATCGAAACCGATCAAGGCAGAGCAGATTTATATAGGATTAATTAAAGGAAAATATCAATGTTGTGCAAATGAAATCGCTAGCGTTGGCTAGTTTCTTATAAAGCATAGAATAGAATCCAAAAATTAACAAGTTAAGTGTGGCCAGAAGTGCCGTTGGCCGTGTCCATACTCACATCTGTTTGTAAGTTACACATACCTACAGGGTTATATCTAAAGCACCAGCCAAATTATATAAAACGATTCGGAATTGACAATACTTTCAATGTATGAAATAATTAAAATTAAAAAAGAAACAATTTAAAATTTTTGTCCAAAGCTAAATATAAGATGCGATTATAATTGACAAAGAATAAAACTGGTTCCCATCGCCCGCAGTCTCATTTGCAGGCTGGTGACATCATAACTTGACGTAGCGTGAGATATTAAATATATAAAATATGAGATAGTAAATATTACAATTTGGCAATTATATTTAATATGTATTACCATTTCAGCCTACATCCCTATATATTAAAATTTGGCCGGTCCTTTCAAAGTTACTCGGTTTCAAAGTTTAATTACTTAAAACCTTCTCCATACATCTTAGTTATATTGACAATGACATAAGGAGACTTTTTACTTTAGCATCAGTGACTCCGTATTTTAAACGCAGTAAAACTTGCGAAACAAATTTCTATTTCCATTACAGTTACTATTGTCAGTATAGGACACTTTCTTCCAAGTATTGATCCGAGTCCACTGAGTAGAATTAACTACCTGTCCTAGCCAGGCAGCTCGTGAAAAGCGTGCACAGCAAAAATACATGCAATTACCAACAAGACAACTGGTGGTAGAGTACTGTGTGGCAATTTTTCCGGCAAGGGATTTACCATGACTCTGTCATGTTCCGTTCTATTGGGTAGCGTAGCCGGTAGACTTGTACAATAAGCTTTCCATCCCGGCGTCTGGACAGCGAGGCACTTATAACATCATATCTATAGACCACGATTGTCTCTTAGTATCAGGACAGCCGCGTACTTATTCACTGACCTCTAACAGTCAAATTAAAAATTTCAGAGGACCAGGACACAGAGGAATTTAGGTCGTCATTTTTTTGACACAAATTAGTTTTTAACTTTTGCCTTTAACCCTTTTAACTTGGGCCCAGAATGTTACTGTTAGGCCTTCTCTTTTATGCCAGGCCGAGACCGTTTATTCGCAACATCACTACATATTATAAAATAAAAACGCTTTCTTTGCCCCTATGTCCCTTTCTATGCTAAAATCTTTAAAACTACGTAACAGATTTTTATGCAGTTTTTTTCATGGATAAAGTAATTGAAGAGGAAGGTTTATATGTTTATTTTATACCCGTGCGAAGCTGAGGCGGGCCGCTAGTCAAACATAAATATTTAAGTGCATAATATTATGTAAATGTAAAACATTATTCACATTTTAACAATAACTGTTTTACATTTCAAAGTTATGTGGATCTAAATTAATATGAACATGGTTATATAATTTGGACCACAAATATTAAAATACAATTATTAATATCAGAGTTAAAATTTTCATTATAATATTCAACGTATTTTATGCAACGTTTCGTATGTTTCTGAATTATGTTTCATTTCATATTTATTACAAGTAATATGTGAATATACATTTGCGTTTCGTTTTTAAATATCGTTAACAAGGCTACAATTTATTAAAAATTAAAAAACCTGAAAGACAAAGGTTACTTTTAGGTTCCTATTAATAGTGTTATATGTTACTGTTAATGAGGTTATTTATTACAGATACACATGTTTCTTTGTCCGGCACCCCTGTGTAGAAAAGACGATCGGCCTCCCTGTCTAGCAGCTAGCAAGAGGCGAGAAGTTATAGGTTAAAGGGATATGAATATGAACCTATAAGACCAATGATGGTAAGGTACTGTGTAGCAACCTGTCCTGGTACCTGGGACCGCCTTACAGCCGCCATAATAACATTGTCATGTTCCGATCCAAAGGGTTACGATGCAAGTAATCTTGGATATTAGACCTCAAACTCCGGCTACGAGACCGAGACGTACTTATAACATCTACGGTGTTTATAGGTCACAGATGTTCATAACTTCAGGAAAGCCATGCCATAAAAACGTAAGCATATAAATAATACATACTGAAAAATAAGCAAAATTCAAACACAAGGAAAAATACAATATACATGTTTGCGGCGGAACAACTATAAAACTGTATGGAAATGTTTTACGACTTCGAATAAAATTAAATGCTTGTGTCAAAGCATTTCGTGCTTACTTTACATTACATTAATGTCGAGACGCAATTCATTATTTTATTATTATTAAACAAACGACTTTCTGGTAATATACCTACGTCATCTATACATATTAATCAAGCGCAGTAAAACTGCAAGGACAGACTTCAACTATTGGTACCAAGTCGCGATTTGACAATTCTTTTTTTTGAAAGATAGCTAATGATCCGAAATGTTCTCACATACATTTTATCAACATCCTACGAATGTTTTCTGAGTTATACTTAATAACGAATATTTTTTTGTTTATGGTGACGACGTCATTAATAATGATAACTTAAAAAACAATACTCAAATCATGATAAAATTAATATGTAACCATTTCGAAATCATGACCAATCCTTTTAAAAAAGAAACATCCAAATCGGTTGACTATTTCCAGAGTAATTGCGTAACAAATATGCAAAAGAAACAGTCAAATTGAAGACCTTTTTTAGAATGGGTTAAAATAGTAAAGGTACGTTGGCGTCTTGAGGCTAGAAAAAGTATTTTGTGTAAAAGTCAGGGATCGAAATATGCCGATGCGAATACAGACAATAATTTTAGCATTAGCACCGCCATAAGCCTTATGGCGCCAGGAGTAAGGCGAAGGTATCAAATGGGGCGAGTTGACCAACCACTTAGCCAGAGACAAGGTGTTTCTGAAAAAAGTGCATGACTTTCAAGTTTAGTCCAGAGAAAGAATGGCTCATCCACATAGATCAAGTTACTTGAATAGAAGAGCGAAATAACTTCAGAATGTGAATGAAGCCAAATGCAGTTAGTGTAAATAAAAAAAAAACAATATAAAGGAAATAATTTCTAGTTCCATTAATATAAGATTCCGTTGAAATTATTCCTATGTCCATGTTCAAAAAAAATGTTTGTACAATTGATTGCTTTTCAATGTATCATGCTACGGTATTAATGCTATAATAACTGAGATATTACATGACTGAACGAAGAGTTTGTATCTAACCTGTTAACGCCGGGTGATGACAAAAATCGTGCGATATTTGTATAATCACTGCTGATTCGTATGTGTGATAAAATAGGAAATGGTAACTTTCCTGATGGTAAGAGACTACTGTGTGTATAGACACCTTAAAATTATAGTTTTGTCGTCACCCTGCGACCATTTAAAATTATTATCTAGTTTATTCTAAAATTATTATCTAGACCATTTAAAATTATTATCTATCTAGTATTTGCTTTAAAATTATTATCGAATTAATTTTAACAATGTACTACCAAACTGTGGTCCAATCAAAACATCTCAATAAATTATTACCGATGCTTGTTCTGTTAAGAAACTGACCCATTCACATTTCCGCAAAATTATTTTTAAATACACTTACGATTATTCATTGCAAAATTACATAACGGAATATATTTTTGACGAAAAGAAATCATACATAATACTTTACAATTTGTGGAAATAATAAATAAAACTGTCAAATGTCAAATGGACTGTCATAATTAAAGTATCAAAGTCGGTACCATAGAAATAGGAATCGGTACTGACAACATTAATCACTCACAATCTTGATATCATGTCACTTCCTAAAAAGTTTTACAGCGCGAAATTAAGTCAATGGTTGCCAATCGCTGAACAAAGAAAATTAAAGCTTCTCTTCTCACAGTTATGTGTGTTACGTGTAGTATATTTATAATTAACGCAAGAAGAAAGTTTTAATTTAAACTTTTTGGAACGAAGTTCCATATCGCGCAGTACACGCCTTAAGCGAGATGAGCTCAAAATTGAATAACGTCAAGAATTTTCCTGCTCACTCTTTAATACACAAATTATAAAGTAACTAGCGGCCCGTCCCGGCTTCGCGCGATTATGAAATATACATATCAACCAGTATCAGAATAATAATCTTTATTTAATTGAACCATACAAGTGGTATTTGTGTGCGTCGACATTTTTATATATTAAGAAACAAAAATGGACCAAGAATGGAGCCTTGCGGTACGCCAATCGTAGCCGCAGAATACACCTAATGCATCATGCGAGTTCTCCCAGGCTTCAAATACATTTATTAATAATTCCACGCCTGCATCAACGGTTGAGCAACCTTTGGTAAATCCAAACTGTTTATTATGTAACAATTTGTTCACATTGAAGTGATTTAACATCTGATAAAGTATTATTTTTTCAAATATTTTACTTAGTTTAGGCAGAACTGAAATAGGTCGAAAAGTAGGGTCAGAAGTGTCACCCGATTTAAAAAAAGGCAATACCTCGCTTTGATTTATTAGATCAGGAAATACACCATCCGATATGCAGCAGTTACATATAATGGCCAAATGTAGTGCAATATCAAAAATTATTGATGCAACCGTTTTAACAGAATGTCCCCACAAGTCTGGCGTTTTCTTCGATTGAAGTAATTTAAAAGCTTTTACTACGTCTTTAGTATCGAAAAAGGTAAATTCAAAAGCTTTGTTACATTCGGATAAAGATTGCTTCAATATTGATTCCGAAATAATAGAAGATGAGCAAAGAGTTTTGGTTAGTTCAAATTTGTGTGAAAAATTTTTCAAACTCTTGCAATTTTTACATCCTCTTCAACACTACATCAATCTATATTTAATTCAAACCCGTCATTGATAATTTGATATTTACTGGTTTCCGTATTTATAATATTCCACGTGGCCTTGATTTTGTTATCGGATCTTTTAATAATCTTTTTCAAACCTTCGTCTTCAATCACTTTATCTATTAAAAAAAAACCGTATCAAAATCCGTTGCGTAGTTTTAAACATTTTAGCATACAAAGGGACATGAGGACAGAGGAAGGGACTCTGTTTTATACTATGTAGTGATATGTACTACGATGTAATACGAACTTGGTTTCGAGCGACATCCATAGAACCCTCGCGCCGTTTTTTATGTTTGTTATGCAATTACTACGCTAATTATTGTAGAATTTGTGTACAGAACCATGTGTTTGTAATGTCATATCAGATGTGGTCCTATATTAATATTACACCAATTAGTTCAGATTTAATCATAAATACTTGATTGCTAAAATAGACGACATATTAATATTGACGGTTCTTTTGCCATTTTGTTATGTTTAATTTAAAGTAAAAGTAAAGTATCTTCACGCCCATATCCCGATGATGTAGGCAAGGGCACAACCAGGGCACCCACGACTTGCTGAAGACAATAAGTATGTGATAGTAGGCAAGCCTATTGCCAACCGGGCACATCCAATCCCGAGCAACGTTACTTTTATTAGAAAATTTGAAAAATCGCATTTTCTTTTTGCTGCTCGACCTGGGAATCGAACCTGGGACCTCATGAAGTCAAATTCAACACCTGGACCGCTAGACTACAGAGGCAACAGTATATTCTTATATAACTATAGTATATAATGAAGGTTTTGACATGGGTTTTTTGAAGTTTTATTTTTTATTTTAGGAATATATTTATTGACGTTCTTTATTCTCTAACTGTATGAGTATTATACTAAAATATTAATGACGCCATCGAAGTTAAAGTCCTGATAGAGATCTATAGAAGGAAAATACAGCTAAGTTTGAAAGTTACTAAGCTTAGCCAAGCGACGTTTTCATCGTTTATTTAATTTATGAGAAGTCAACTTCTTTAAAACGACTTTATTAAAAATATGTCACGTTATTCCTGGATAATGTAGTAATTTATTGGAAAATTAATTTTCGAAATCGTATCTGAAGTTTCTGAGTGCATTAATAACAACCTAATTTTATCTAAAGTAAGTAAGTATCTTCACGCCCATGTCCCCGAAGGAGTAAGCAGAGGCACACCCAGGGCACCCACGACTAACCGAAGACACTAAGTACCATCAGGGCACATATCCAATCTAGAGCAACATTTTTTATAGAACTTAGAGAGATAATGTTTCATACTCACTGATTATATCTAAATCATCTTCATCTCCGGAATTAATGTGTCCGCCTTTCACGTCTCCATTGTAACCATGTGTATGCCTAAAATATAAAATCAATTAAAAAAACAGATTTTGGAGACGCAGCATTATATTTACTTCTCTATGTTGGTATACTCCTAATATTATAAATGCGAACGTTCGTATATTTGTTTGTTAATTCTTCACGCAAAAACTGCTGAACCGATTTTTATGAAATTTGACACACACATAGAGGGTAACTTGAATTAACATACAGGATAGTTTCTATCCCGAAAAAATGTTCCTGTGGGACCATTAACCACGCGGGCAACAGCTAGTTTAAAACTTATTTTATTGACGCTTGCTGCGGAAGTCTTCCTGTATTAGTAGTTAGTAGTTATATATAAAAACAGCGTCGTAGTAGTAAGTCATACCAGTAGTGCGTATTTTATACACAAACAATTCAGTGAAATCTAAAATATAGGTATTTATTTTTATTAGCTGCAAGAGCTATAATATAGTTTACAAATAAAACCAATTCATTTGTTTTTACAAATAACAATAAAACTAAATTGTTAGTATGAAAATAAAAATCAATTAGAATATCTTACCTTAATGGGCTGGGGTCGAAGGTGTAGGGCGGGTCGCCGCTGATGTGCATGGTGTCGGAGTTGTCGTTCAAACGTGGTACCCGGTCACTTGTCATATCACACGCCACCTCGTGTTCTATTATACCTAAGGACAATTTTATTTTTAAGCTAGCATTCCACCAACTGTTTTACTCGAATAAATTACTTTACTGATTTAATATCATCTATAATTTTGTTGGTTTGCATTTTTCAAACAGCAAGAAATTGGAATGTCTATTTTTATGACATTGGAAGGCAAACCAGCAGACAGATTTCCTGATGGTAAGAAATTTACGCTGCCTAGAGACACCAAAGGTGGTAATGGTGCGTTGCCAACCTGTGGCCGGGATGTTAGGCCTCGAGCAAAAGTAAGTTTAGCGGCTACATCATCCTCCGAACCGGAACACATCAACGGCAAGCACTGACGTTATGGCGGCAGAAATAGGTAAGGCGGTAGTACCAATCCCGAAGGCGAGTCACTTCGAAACTCTACCTCTTAGTCAAAAGTTACGGTGTCAGTGACAGTAAGCCTGTACTCGCCTTATACGAGCTGCCTGGCAGGAAGGCAGATGGTCTATTCTGCTAAGGAGCCCGGACCAACATGTCCTTTCTGAAGCAGTGAAATGCTGTTTCTAATTTAGTATACCATAATCTAGACCATCGATACAACCTCTTCTACGATGTCTATAGGTCAAAGTTGTCTTTTACTATCAGAAAAACCGCCCGATTTTTGCTCATACATTTTATAACAAAAAATACTGAGGTATTATGATAATTAATTGGTAAGTTCACTTTATATGTTCAACAACACATCCCCAATGAGATTTGGCACAATAATGAATTGAATGTATAGAGTGGAATCACCTTACTAACTCTTAGGAGGGTTACACATCTGATGATTTAAGAAAAAAAAGTCCCACTGCCTGGCAACATTTACTTTCGAATAGCCGCGCAAAAAATTGTCTTATGCAAAAAATATCACCTCTTTTTACCATGATTTATACAAATGATAAATTTAGTAAAATTACGTTAATAGATTTCATTGAGAAATAGATTTTGAAATAATATTTAAAATAATACACCAATTTTTAACAATTGCCTCTGTGATCTAGCGGTCCGGCGCCGGACTTGACGTCTTGAGGTCCCGGGTTCGATTCCTGGGTTGGGCAACAACAAAATGAATATTTTCAATTTTATATAACAAAAATAACGTTGCCTGGGATTGGATACGTGCCCGGTTAGCGATAGGCTTGCCACCTATCACATTGTGAGACTTAGTGTATTCGGCTAGTCGTAGCTGCCTTGGTTGTGCCTCTGCCTACTTCTTCGGGGATATGGGCGTGGAGATACTTTATTTAAAATAACAACATGAATCAAATTGGATTACAATAATTTTAGAATTACATTTAGAAGAAAAATTTACTTGCATGTGTAGCTACCCTAACTTGTTTTTTTATCCTAATGGAAAAGGATTTGTTTAGCTAAACATTTTATTATTTAATAGAAAACGTGTTGAAGCACAGTATAATTTCCTTTAGTAATTGGGTCACAGGTTATTTATATCCAGAGGGCAAGTGCTAGAAACAATTGCCTAGAGACCTACGCCCATTATTACAGGTTCGAGCACAGCATCCTACACGAGAGAACAATATAATGCCATTAATAGAATTTCCAGGAAAATAACACGAGAATAGTTTCGTAAATTGAAACGGTATAACATGGAGAAGAATGTTCCGGTAGGTATTTCATATACGTTACATTGACTTGAAGTTTACATACTCATTGCATTACCATTATTGTTAAAATTAGCCTTTTTTTATTATGAAATGATAATATACTTGCTAATAATTTGGTTCAGAATTTTTTGCAATATATTTTATAAGTACATAAAATTTATTGTTAATACCGCCTCTGTGGTCTAGTGGTCCGGTTGTTGAACTTAACTTCAGAAGCAACTCAGTATCGTAGACTGTGTTTTCCAAAAATGTCGACAACTTGGTAATATTCAGCGAATGTAAAAATAGTTTCATTTTTTAAGCACGCAAACTTTTCTGGTAAGCACTCTATTTGCTATGATTTTGAGTGTGCCCTCTTATTTTTTTATTCAAAGTCTGTTATCACCTCTGTGGTCTAGCGTTCCGGTTTTGGCCTTGACTTCTTGAGGTCCCAGGTTCGATCTCTGGGTCGTAGCTGTTAATATCAAGCGATACAAAGTTAGCTAGGTCGGCTAGTGTATGATTTTTTTTATGATATTGGAAAGCAAACAAGCAGACGGATTTCCTGATGTAAAGAAATTCACGCCGCCTAGAGACACCAAAAGTGGTAATAGTGCGTTGCCAACCTGAGGCCGGAATGTTAGGCCTCGAGTAAAGTAAGTTTACCGGCTACCTTACCCTCCGAACCGGAACACGTCATGACGTTATGGCGGCAGGAATAGGTAAGGCGGTGGTACCAATCCGGACGAGTCGCTGATACATTTTACCACCTAGTCAGACGTCACGGTGTTAGTGACGGTGAGCTTATGTTCGCCTTTTACGAGCTGCCTGGCAAGGAAGGCAGATGGTCTATTCTACAAAGGAGCCCGGACCAACACGGGGAGATAATTATAATATAGATTTAACGGGTAACCTACATATAACCTTTTTTAATTAGCTCTACTACATAACAGTTATGTCAATTGGTCTTTTATAAAACTTGAGGGTAAACATATTTTCATGTTTGCCAACATTAGCAGCGGACTTTAATTTCCAATAGTTTCGATAGGTGACGTAATATCTTTCTGCACATTGACACATTATTGCTATTACGGTTAATGTGTTTTGTGTAAATATGAGTTGGATATCTATGTTTTAACAGGACATACCTATTTGTGATAATATTATGTCATCGATATGAAGTGTATGTGGTAAGCACTCGAGATCGGGAAGCGCGGGAAGAAGAAGAAGAAGAAGAGCGGGAGACACGCACGCATGCAAACTACAGCGAAAGATACAACTCACATGGGATATTACAGCAAAACAACTACAAAGCTCTGCTGATGATAATAAATGTGGAGAAAAGTGACTGTCCTGTGACAAGGATGATGTTAGGATTATGTCCAATCTTATGGACTCGTCACTCGTCTTCCGGTTCCATTATGGCAACAGGAATAGGTAAGAGGTGGATTCGTATCCGGACAAGGCTCTGCACAGTACTCTACCATCAGTAAAAGTATAAATTGCTTATGAAGTGGTTTAGGTGGTTCTAATCCCTATGTAAGACGATTTTTTCTACTAAAATATTAAGCACTAAGATAAGGTTCAAAATTTACTACCAATCGAAAATAAGTTATGAATACCATAAAATATGATTTTAATCTACAATAATGAAGTCGTGTTTTCCATAGAATTCACATACATCAACGTAGTCAATATGAAAGCATTTAACAATATAACAGCATCACTTTACGTTTAGGATATGAGTTGTAAGCAAATGACATGATTTATTTAAATATAATACAAGTACATACTACCATGATCCTATTACAATAATCCGTGTGTATTATGTATAGAAGAAAAACAGGTAACTGTAGTACCTAGAAACAGAACTATCTTAAAAGAAGAAACACTACGAGATGTACAAAAACCAACAATACAAAGACCTTTTTCTAAAAATAAATCTATTTTTCTTGGTCATCCCATCCCTTGTGAACGGATAAAATGATTTTGTAAAATCTTTTTTTGTGTTGTTAATTATTTTCAGAAGGTTCTTATGAAAATAAAAACAATATTCAGGACTACAGACATTGCTTTAAACTTAGATAATAGATTATAGAGAATAGTATAGAAGTTAAATACAATTATTTCGCTTATACTATATACAGTTCCAACAAGGGAATGTAAACATACGGATTTCTGATGAGAAATACACGTCGCCGATAAACACCGAAGATGTTATAAGTGAGTTTTTAACACTTCTCAGGTAAACAACTTTATTACATATTCTTCGTCATTAGTAAATCCGTCTCTTTGAATTCCAATGTAGCAAAAAATATATTTTATACCCTTTCTCAGAATGATCTAATAATATGAACACGGGTTCAAAGTTTGCTCGAAGAAAACACAAACCTCACAAATCCAACAGGCGCTAGTCGTTTCCATGTTAGCAAATATTAGACTTTGATTCGCAAAGTGAATTTCTAATGTAAGTTTTCAAAGACATAAATTGTAAAATGGGACATAAAGCGTGTTCAGATAAGATGTAATAAATTTGGCTTGTTATATGTATGTTGGGTTACATTATAACTATGGGACCTGACGACCCCATCGCCCGTTAGAGGAATGATTCAGCATTTTTTTTCCGTGTTAGCCCGGATCCTCCGTGAAGAATCTGTCATCTGCTTTTCTGGCAGCTCGTAAAAGGCGAACATAGGGTAAATGTGGCATTAGCAATAACTGCACTTGTGGTAGAGTGCAAAGAGTATATAAATACTATGTAATAAGAGGCGGGACTTCCATAGATACATAGCAAACCCGAATTTGTATAAAGTTTGCTTGAAAAATTATAACCGGTATAATTTGAAAGTAAGTCTAAACGCATTCAGATATAAGGCAACTAGTGTCATATGATTTGGGCTAATAAAAAACATAGCAAACTTATTTTTTTATATGAAAGTTGCGCCAAACTGGTAGAGTGCTGCGCAGTAACTAGTCCTGGTAGGGATCCAACGCCTTATCTATTTCTGCCGTCATAATGACATTGTCATGTTCCAGTATTTTTTTATTCTTGTGTTTTTTTAGGGACTTTTATTCATTATGCATATGCAAGTCCAATCGTACTCTAACTTACCAGGCAGAAGTCTATTGACGGAGAAATAAACCCATCAGGGATTTAGCAATTTTTGCTGATAGTCGCGCTAATATGTCCACGAAGACTCCGATGTCCAGTCTGGAGGGTAAAGTAGCCAATCGACTTGCCTATTAGAAACACTCTGGCCTCATGACAGTAACGCACCTCAATGGTGTCTATCGACCACGGTTTTCTGTAACCAGCAGTAAAACCATTGTTTAGTCTCATAAAAATTGTAGACTGATAATGGTGGTATTGGTTTTACTACTTAGTTAAGAATTTCTAAGTATCGTTGACGAAATGTAACGTCAAGCATTGTAGGTATGTATATATGTCTATATGTATGGGTATAGGTATGTCTTTATGAGATCCTTACTTTGTCGATGAGGTTGCTTATGTGTATCATTTAGATTTGAAGTATCTTTTTTACGAAATATTTGTAACTTCTTGATTTCTAGTTCAAAATACAGAAAATATTGCACTATAAACGTGATGAAACATACCAATGTTACACCAAATCTAAAGCGTAAAATTAAGGGTGAAATCAAACGAACGTAATTGTACGAGTTGTGGGTCCCGTAAAATTATTCTCGACGTTTACGCTGTATTGGGTTTCATAATCGAGGCCTGTTTGTAATATACGTGATGCGACGCTAATTTGAAAGCTGTAAACTGCAAAAAAAACGATTTCAGTTGAATATAATGTTGTATGAATAAACATATTTCATGTATTACTAGTACTAGCCCAGCCGACAGACTTTGTCTTAGGTAACTCTAAATATTGAATCCGAATGTCAATCAATTAAAAAATATGCAAAACACCTAGTTTCATTTTTGTTTTATTATTTCGCTAAATTATTATATTAACAGAACAATGAAACGATTAGCGAAATTGGTACACGCCATAAGTTTATGCTGTCATAAAGTTTAAATAGGACCACTTCTGAAATATGACCTTCTATTAAAAGAAAAAGACAACCATCAAAATCCATTCATAGCAGCTGCAGTTATCGCGTAACAAACTTAAAAAAAAACAATTAACACAAACCTCAAAAATTAAAAAAAAAATTTAGCCTTATTTAATCGAAAATCGAAACAAAGTAGTAAGTCGTAAGTGTAGTAAAATATAGTCAACTTAAGAACCTTTTTGAAGTCTGTTTAAATAATTTGTACTCGCCGAGTAGCAAAATTTCAAAACGATTTTGACGCAACATATTACGAAAAAATTACGCTCGTTTGTCTTAACCCTAATTGATTTAAACTTACCATTTTGAGGCTTCACTGGGGGTATATGATTGCTAATCACATAGTTGTCAATCACGTCCAACTTGGCGGCTTGCAGGTTATTTGTATAGCAATTCCTGCAGTGCTCCAACCTGAAAGTTTAACAATAAACTTTACCATCTCACTCGCTAACCGGTTGATGAGTTTGACGCTTACAATGTTCAAAAGTTCTCAGATGTAATGAGACCCGCTGGTGTAATTCATCTTTAAACTGTTGAATGTTGGAGGGAAGTTCTATCAATTTTATGTGTAAGAGTATAAACGTCTTATTACATACTAGATGTTGGCCGCGGCGTTGCCCGCTTGATTAATGGTTCCACGGGAACACTTTGTCGGGATAAAAACTGTCTTATGTGTTAATCCAAGTTGCCCTCTATGCGTGTGTTAAATTTCCTTAAAATCGGTTAAGCAGTTTTTGTGTTAATGAAATACAAACAAACATAAAAACTTTTGCATTTATCTTCTTATATATAAAATTCTCGTGTCACAATGTTAGTCTGCATACTCCTCCGAAACGGCTTGACCGATTCCTCTAAAATTTGGTAATCATATTGGGTAGGTCTGAGAATCGGCTAACATCTATTTTTCATACCCCTAAGTGATAAGGGTGACTCACCCCAATTTTTTTTAATAAATCACATTAAAAATATAGCAGAACAACGTCTGCGGGGTCAGCTAGTAATATTATAAAAGGATACGATTAACAACTAAGTTTGACAGCGCTGGATGCAACGCCCTATGCTCCGCTGTCTAGTAACCTAGGTTGCTAGATTATCAAAGTAGTGCAGTCCGTCTGCTCGAACTGGTACTAAGGCTTTGCCTATTGCTTCTGCCGTAACATCAATGCTCGTAATCTAGACGATAGACGTGCATACGTGTGCTTAAACTCCAGCCATTAGATAACGACGCACCAATAAGATCTATGGTGTCAACAGACAACGGTTATCTATTTAGAAGGGAGGCCTGCTTGTTCGCTATCTTATAAAAATTACAAGTTATTCATAATAAACAATAAATACAAGTAGAGATCGTCTAAGCTAAAATGATGCGCCCCACCATGATAGATGTGTTAGGGAGAATATTAGTAGCTTTTTGAGTAAATCAATCTAAATTCCCGAGTCAGTAATTAGGGTTGATTAAAGAAACCTGTAATTGATTCAAAATTGAACACGTTTTCACATTCTATGTGCAGCTCCTTGGTATGTATCAAGTCCTTGAACAAAACATACTAAAAGTAAAAACGAGTATTTTTAAAGACAGAACAATGTATGCCACGCACCTGTTTTTAACTTTATTAATGTTACGTCATGACAGTATAAATAAGCCGCCTCTTAGTTTCAATCTCCATTAGTTAATTCATCAAAATGTCACTTACACTTATGAAGAGTGTATCATAATCATAGCTAGAAACAAGGTGAAGTAAAGTGTGGACAGTCGGTGTGTCGCTATCAAAATTTGGGAAAATTAAATGCTTCTGCAAAACTATTGTTACAATATTTTCGTTTTATGAAAGGCAAGTCTTATATTTTTATTTTATAAAATTAAGTACATAGTAACATGTAAGTTATGTTTATTTAATTGACGAGATTTTCTTCATTCCTTACAAAATAAACCCAGTTTTTTTTCATTTTGGATATATTTAAGTTTCTTTAACCGACCCTAACTACTTGCTCTCGAGTGTATATTCATACTTAAAGATCGGATAACTGGTAGTATGTTGACATCTGCAATGCTCTCTATGTTTATAAAAAAAGCTGTCATATTGTATGGAAAAAAAAATCTAATCTGTCTCGAGCTAGGACAATGTCTAAGCTGCAGTGTAGTTGAACACCAAATCCGAAGATTCGTTGAAATATAATCTAAGGTAACTGAACGTTCAAAAAGGCCCGCCAACAAAGTCCGTAACAAGATATACATCCGGAATTTCGAAAAAAAATTAAATACATCGAATTTATACAATTCTATGGAACTACATTCAAGTAAATGCGAATTGTTTCCGTACGTTATTCCCTTGGATTTTTATGGGATTTGCATTGGATTAAAATTCCGAAACGGGTGTCCGCATTTAAGTGGCGGACCTTACAGAAGTGCTTTTGTATTGTGTCAATACTATAAATATACTCGCACGTGTAAACGCGATGGTAGTGCGCGTAATTTCATCTATGATGGTCTATATCAGCGGTCGGCAACCTTTTGGCAGACAAGGCCCACAAGGCGGCAAAATAAACTAAAAGCTGGCCAAACTTGTGATATTAAACCCGTAAGCCAAATATATCTACGTATAATTGGTCAATCCCATGGAGAAAATAAAAATGGGCAAAGAGAAGCGCGTTCTTAAACTGAATCTACACTATACGCCGTATTATTATACGGTCGACCGCGGATCGTTCATGCATTGATTTTGATATTTATAACTTACTTACAAAACATTCACGGGCCACTACTAAAACGTGCCTACGTTTGCAGGGCAGGTTGCAGCAGGGCTGCTGGTTGCCGACCGCTGGTCTTATATAGTACTAGACAGATTATTTATCATTTGAAAACATTAAACATCTGATCCTCTACTTCTAATCTACTTTTAATCAACTAATCAGAAGACACCAAACGTGTCTTGTCTCTTTCTATTACTTGCGTTGAAAGAAAATATCCCGTGTTGGTCTGGGCCCCTTTGCAGAATAGACCATCTGCCTTCCTTGCCAGGTAGTTCGTAAAAGGCGAGCATAGGCTTGCCGTCACTAATACCGTGACATCTGACTAGGTGGTAGAATTTCGCAACAGCTCGCCCAGATTGGTACCACCGCTTTACCTATTCCTGCCGCCATAACGTCATGATGAGTTCCGGTTTGGAGGTTAAGATAGCCGGTAAACTTAGTTTTGCTCGAGGCCTAACATCCCGACCTCAGGTTGGCAACGCACCATTACCACCTTTGGTATCTCTAGGCGGCGTGAATTTCTTACCATCAGGAAATACGTCTGCCTGTTTGCCTTCCTATATCATAAAAAAAATATCTTTAAATAAGTTAATGTTAAACAGAATTACCACCACTTTCATCCAGTCTACTACCTACCTACTGTCTACAAAAACATGGAGTCAAGTCTGAAGTACCGCTTACATAGCTAAGTAGTAAGAACCCCTACAATCAGGAGGCTATTATCTTTAACTAAACAGTACACATATCGTACTAAAACGATAAGTAACGATGACAGATGAGTTTATGTCACTAATGACATTTTAATGGAGAACGTACATAACTTATAAAACAGTTGTCGGAAATCTGTTAGTAAAAAGTAGGTTGGCATGTTCCTTGAAATGGGAGCGGCTATAATAAAGAGTAACATGGGACAATCAAATACGCGGTATTCGTGAATGAAAACACCTACTTTTGTTTGCATTGGTGGTTTTTCTGCTGAACATTAATTAAACTCAAACCGTCTTATTAATACGAGTAAATACGCATTAAAGCACTCCAAGGTTCAACCTGATAGTATTGCCTTTATAACAATGTGATACAGACTATAACAGAAACTTAATTTTACTCCTACGTTAGTCCACGTTTATTAATAATAAGGAAAGTGTATGCTATCTTTCTCCAATAATACAAAAAAAAGAGATGGAATATTTTAGACATGTCAGATTAGTCAGGACACGTAAACTTGTAACATTTTAAATTTTGTAGAAATGTCACGTAAAAACTATTCAGACAACACTAAATGTGTTTTGTCTCTTTCTTATCCTGTCATTGAAAGAAGATAGCGATAACTTAAATTCAGTTTAGTGATGCGCAACAAAATCACCACCTTTTTTATTGCATAGAGAGTTAAAAGAAGAGTTAAACAAAAATTGAGTTTCTGGGGTTAATAATAAACACAAACCGCAAAAAACATTTTGTGAAACCAAATTAAAGAATGACTAAGTACCTAACTCAATCAATTGATAACATAAAACGAAAAATGTTTTATATTAAATATAATCGTTTTGTCGACTAACAAAGTCATGGCTTCTGTTTTTTGGGATGCGTAGGGCATTATTTTTTTAGATTATTTACCGAAAGGTCAAACTATAAATGGTAATTATTATTGTAACCTTTTACGAAGACTCCGGGAAGAAATAAAAGAAAAAAGGCCGGGAATGTTGCGTTAGAAAGTTTTGTTTCATCAAGACAATGCACGTGTTCACATTTCGGTTGAAACAATGTCTGTAATCCATGATTGTGGCTACGAATTGCTGTCCTACCCACCTAATTCGCCGGATTTAGCCCCCTCGGATTATCATTTATTTCCAAATTTAAAAAAAACACGTGGGTGACTCGAAATTTTCGACCAAAGATGAGGTGATAGTCGCAGTAAACGACTATTTCGCCTACCTTCCAGAATCGTTTTTTTTCGAGAGGATAAACAAGTTGCAGGTCAGGTGGAAGAAGTGTGTTGAGCTAGATGGAGACTATGTCGAAAAATAAAAATAAATTAAACCCACTTTTCTTTCATTTTCTTGGTCGGGCTTAGAACTTTTGGATCCACCCTCGTAACATAAGTCATAGCCGTTGTTTATTTCCATGTGTTTAAGAACCTAAATTAATAAAAATAAAATATTGGAATAATATATGTATTTTACAACGTTGTACAATAATCCCAGGTAGAAATAATTTGTACGTAAATGTTTTATGTAATTAGTAGCTTATACTATTAACAATAAAAAAACTATTTATTTTTTTTCTCAAAATCCGGTGTGTTTAAAATTTAAAATGGAGGTAAATCATTTATTTAAAGATGAAATAGAATTCGAATTAGCTTGCAGAGGAATAACGAACTGCGAAGCTTCGGCAGCTATGTGAAAGATTTTGCGAGTGATGTTACGGCAAGAAGTTAGTGGCTCTTCCTCCGTAGCGATAAAAATACCTAGGGTTATCATAAAGAATCCTTTAAACAAACTAGATGTCTGCGAAACAAAACTAGAATCATTCAACACCTTACTAAGGGAATTAGGTGATCCCCCAGAACGCAATTGTTTAAACCGCATACGTTCACGTTTATTACATCTTGAAAATAGGATAAATCTGGTTTCATCAAATACAGAAATTGACACAGTCAAAGTTACTGTGTTACTCAAAAACTTAGAGAGAGTAGCAAACTCGCTTAGTAGGCTCCAAAATATTGTAGAAGAGGATGAAAAAATGGTTCTTTCGGAGCAAGACAAGGAATTATTATATAAGTCATAAGTCCTTGGGGGATGATGCGGTGAAAATAATTAATGAAATTAGACTAGAAAATGAATGTGAAAATAATAAGCCTGAAAGGGATGAGTTATGGCGAAACAAGATAGAGATTACTCAACGCCCTGCTGTGGTTAGATCGTCAACCGTAGATTTCGAATGGCCTTAAAGAAAACTCGTCCCAATAAAAGACTGGGGAACACGATTTAACGGCAAAGGTAACATTAATGCTTTTCTGGAACGGTAGCATTAATGCTTTTCTAACAATGAGGATCTATTTCGTTACGCTATTGATCTGTTGGACGGAGATGCGTTAATTTGGTTTAGAGCTAATCGAGATAGTGCATGTAATTGCTGCGAATTAGTTGAACTATTACTCGCATATTTTCAAAGGCCATTTTACCAAGATGAATTATTAGATGAAATAAAAGCAAGGACCCAAGGACGTCAGGAAAGTATAACCATATACGTGGCAACTATGCAAAATATTATACCGATACTTATACCGATACCGTTGTATGTGTAAAATAGTAGTAGTTTATGGAAGTAGTTATTTTATGAAATGTTGTGCATAAGGTTACGCTAGTTTAATAGTAAAGTAACATAAGTCATTGCCGTTGTTTATTTCCATGTGTTTAAGAACCCAAATCATTACAAGTATCGTTGACTAACACCCATAACACAATACTTAGGAGTAGGATTCAGTCTGTGTAATTTGTCCTGGGATATTCATACAATTTTACAGATTTATAATAAATACTAATATAATTATACGCACAGTTTAGTTTAAAAAGGCTCAGGAAAAAGCGACACATTTAAACTAAAGTTTAAAGTACTGGCAAAACTAGTGTTGATACAAAAATAATTTTAATACAATACCAACAAGATAAATATTTGGCAAAATAAAGTAAAGAGTATTTTCATTAAATTGAATTCGTGTTCATGCAATGTTATTTTGCAATTATACATTTGCAATCGGGATATCGATTTCAATACATTTAATTCGGGTGTCGAGCTTCGTTTGTATGTTTTTACTATAAGATTTGATTCACTTTGCCGGGGTGTTAAGCCAATCGTGCAAGTTTACCGGATGCCCCATCTTATGGACCGGGACGGCGGTGAATCCCTGGTCAAGTTGTTGCACAGTAGTCTACCACCACTGGTCTTGTTGGTTATGACCAATTTTGCATTTGCTCGCCTGTTACGAACTGCCAGGCTAGATGGCAGATGGTCTTTCTACACAAAGGAGAAACTTTTATATAGTTGCTTTATGACGCTGAAAAATTATAGATGTCCTAGCATTATGGCTAGTGATTTCAAAGACTCAACGACGTGAACGAGCACATAGTTCGACACCGGCTCACGCAGTTCGACAGCGGCTCGCACAGTTTGACACCAGCTCACAAAGTTTCACACCAGCTCACACAGTTCAACTCCAGCTTTCAAAGATCCACACCGGCTCATACAGTGATACCGGCTCACGCAGTTCGGCACCAGCTAAAAAATTTTCACAAAGGCTCACATTTCAACACCAGCTCACTACGTTCCAAACCGGCTCACGCACCGGCATTGCTCGCTTCTATCGGTGCTCCAATATAAAGTTCGTAGTGGTGAAAATCGCTGGTGGTTGCATTGTGGTGGCGGTCGTAATGTTATCGCCCATGTCGTCGGTAGCGACGACAAAATATTATCCGTGTGAATTATATTATTCATTTAAATACACAATTGCGCCCGACCACGTCGTGTTGTTGTGGTATGATTGGCGTTTGGGAATCATGTCTAAGAGCATAACGAAATATTTTCAGAAAGTTTAAAAAATGTGACAACGCTGGCGTTGCTGGCGTTTTCGAGAATCAGGTAACGTTTTCCATTAAATGAACTTCTTGCCCTTTTGTCTTTTCTTTAATAAAAAGATACAAATACAACTTGAAAATTTGAAATTTGTCTATACCCCTACTATGTTATCGCGACGACGTCGGCGTCGACTCGAAGCTGGCTCTAGAGAGAGAACGAGCAGGAGAAATGTCAAAAATACGATTAGTATCTCACAAAAATTACCATATAAGAAATCCTATTAATATTATAAATGCGAAAGTTTGTAAGTATGGATGTATGGATGTTTGTTACTCTTTCACGCTCGAATGGCTGAACGGATTTGTCTGAAATTTGGAAGACAGATAGATTGTGACCTGGATTAACATATAGGCTATTTTTAATCCCGATCGCACACCGGGTTTCTGTGAAAACGCGGGCGAAGCCGCAGGTAGCAGCTAGTAAACAATATATTTTGTGTTATTGTCTCAAATAGTAATAAGTATATTTGAGAGAATATCGGTTCACTAGCATAATGAAATTCTTGAGGCCAAATCAAGTCGATCCAAAAGCTGAATCCGGACAAACGTACGTGGCAAGTGTCAAATTAACGATTAAAATATCATAAGCTTAATCTAAAAATGACTTAAGGTGATATTCCTTTTATCAAAGATCTTTGTCCAATGCGTCTTTAATCAAAGATCTTAGAAAAGTTCAACCAAGTTACCAGTAACATCGACATTTGATTAAAAAAAATTGTAGCTTTTTAAACATCAAACATTTTGACATTTTAATGAAAAACTCAGTGTTGCCACTTTTTATTCGGAGAAAATTCTAAACTTAGTTTCCAAATACGCCAAGTCGCTAAAAACAATTTTAGCTATTACTGCTGCTACTGTAGAACCTACAGTGTAGATATTTATTTACGCGGTGCGTATAGAAAACTAAATTTAGTTATATGTCTCTTATTCATTTGGCCATTCTAAGTTCTGGAAAGTCCTTAGCTCCGAAAAGAATTACTATTATAAAAATAATTTCATTTACGTAATCATCTGTTTACAAATATATGTTTCAGTGAACATTTTTTTACGCTAACATTTTGCCAATGAAAAACGGAATATGCTCAGTGCAATAATTTAATGATGACTAGCTTTTAAAAACGTCAAATTTAGCACTAACAATACAAACACGGCAACTTTTGTTAAAACGTCTGTAAATTAAAAAGAAATCTTAGACCAATATATTGAAAAAGTGGAATAGGCATCTATCAAATAAATTTGATCAAAAATTGGACATAGATATTGGACAAAAATCTCTTAGAAACTATTCGCATTACTCTTTCGAGTAGAAACTGAAGATAGCAACTTATGCACACACTGTCGTTAATGTAGCGAGATAGAACTAGATAGATACATGTATTTCGAACTGGCGAACTTGGTATTTAATTTACGTATAGCACATTTCGACAGATCTATTCGAAAGCGTAAAAACTTCTAGCGAAGCGGTCCTTAGTTGCGAGGCGCCACTTGAGCTTACAAAAAACTGGGTTATTTTTATCACGAAAATGTAACAGTGAAATTACTTCCCTATTGTTTCCCATGTATAAGTTTACTTCTCATTATTCTCGACAGCAATTTTGTTTTTTATTTTCACTTTTCCTTTTATTCTTGCACGCTATGGGCTGGCAATCTCTTGTCACCCTCATGCATTCTTCAAAATTTTCAGTTGACTTATAAACGTAACTTTTTAATTTTAACAATAATAATAATTATTAGGCCAAGTCCTCGGTTTTATCCGCGTGGTAATTTTTAAAACTTCCGATAGGAACGATCGACCCAGTGTAGCATCATTTCTTTTCATCATTTCTAAACAAACACACATTTTAATAACATTTGTGGGACATGCCATCATAATAATACATTTCTTTATGCATTGTGCGTGTTATTATGTAGGTCGTTCATTGTGTATGTAGTCGATGATGGACGCGGCTTCAGCCATGTAACAGAATAATCAAGCTTTCTTAGGAGAACCGAGGAAGACAATAGGCCTAACTTCTTGGCCACAGAACACCGGCGCCTACAACATCTACGTCGCTATCCAATGTCAAATAAAAAAAAGACCTATGTATTTCCTCAAAGGTCTTATTTATGTCTATGGTAAGATTCATAAAGTTCAGGTTGACAACTTTTTCGTAAAGTGGAACACACATACACACTTTCGCATATTTGTAGTGTTGGTAAGGACAGCATGTTTCGTAGCATTACGTAGCTTACCGGTGTAGCGCCATTCCACGACGAAATTTAGAATGTATAATAGTTTTTTTATTGAAGACAAATATTTATCAAATTGTCAAAGGTCAATAAGGGTATAATCTGTGGTCATTATCAGTTTAAAAGAATGACGAACCAGTAAAAAATAAATTAAAGAAAGAACAGACACTCTTTGGATATATAAACATTTTAAGTTTAAAGCCACGACACATTTTAAAAATCTAAACAAATTTGGTCAGTAAAAGTAGGTAAATTTTCTTTAACAATACGGTACGCGACTATATTAGGGTAACAATGGATATTAAAATATTTTGAGGACATCTATTTTTTCTAATTTAATAAATAACTAAATAATAAAAAACTAAAATTACAAAAAAAATAACAAAACTTACATTTACACGAAGTGCATTTACATTACGTCACAAAGAAAACTAATTTTATAAAAAATACTTTGTTAAAGAATTACTCTCTATATAAGAAACTTGTTTGATAGTAATAAACTCCTAACACAAAAAAATATTTCTTAGTTTTTTAACTTCATTTTCAAAAAATAAAATATTTTTTCAAAATTTCAGTAGCATTCGCGAGAATGGTAAAAGAGTATATATACTCAATAAAGTTTTTAAATAAAATTGTAATAACATATACGACTTTTTACACACATAAAAGAAGAATTTGAAAGTAACGGTATTATGTAAAAATTAGCGCATAACGACCAAAATGCCATTAATTGTTATGTCTCAAACAACATCGAATCACGTAAACAATCGTATGTTCTACCTTTCAATTATCACACGTTTTTGTCATCGTTTTTTGCTACCGCTGAACCATTTATTGCAAGTAACATAACCCTGTCAGGTCTTGTGCCCCTTTGCCCTTTCACGTACACGTAATATTTCGAACGATGACACGTTTTAATAGGAATGTAGTAAAAAGGTAAAAAAGCGTGGTAATTGTATTCCGGCTTTCACTTTTGGCCTTTAATAAGGCTTTTACTGACTGGTAGTGTTTAGGCTGTTATCACGTATTTTTTACTACGCTTTTTTCAAATAAAAGTCGTCTTCACTAACACTTCAAGTTCAAAAACTCCGTATTTCTGTTACATCATATATTTATACTTCATATGTTTTGATGTTAGGTAAGAGAAACCGTGGTCCGTGACACAAATCGAAATTAAAATAGGTTTTGTATAGTTTTACTGCGTTTTAATTCAAAGAATTCAGAATTATAGAAGTATAATGAAATCCATTATTATAATTGCCAAGGAATGTGCGACTACTTTTAAGTCACCACGTTTTCGTTGAGTTGAGGCTCTTTGAATATCAATTTCAAGTGTCCTAAAATCCAGCGCGGCAATAAAAAAATGTAAATAGTCTTACGAAGACGTCTTCATTACTATTTATTCCTTCAAAGTTGATTTCCTTGTCCGGAATAAAATTTTTACCGTCGAAAGGTCTCACAAAATAAAATATTCAAAACATTTTTCTTTTGGATTTTAATTGTCTGACAGTTTAAATTAAAATTCATGACGCTTTTTCCACTTGGTGTATCTATTTACGACAGTTTATGAACATTTTGACAGCAGGCAAAAAATGTATAATCACAAACTCAATAAATGAGAAAACTATGGTATCCATATTAATTTGACAGCTGTCAAAAATTAAATACATTGTTGTACTAACGGCCAGTTAGTAAGTGGTGAACTTTAATTTAATTTACAATGTGTTTCTTCATATTACATAACTATTATTCGGTGCGAAGAAAGATCGTAAAAGCAAATCACTAATGTTTAATTGAACCTGGTGAAGTAAAGAAACACTATATCATCTATATATTAATACGTGAAGCAAAAACTTTGGACCCCTTTTTACGAAAATTGCGCTAACGGAGGAGTATGAAATTTAGCACACTTATAGTTTATGTGTAGGAGAAGTGTAGAACGCTAATATTTTTAATGATAATATTTATAAAGAGCATAAATTCAAAAAATAAAAAAATACACGTACTACCATGCGTTTGACAAACACAAACAAATATATTGATGATAACGATAAAAGATCACAGATGGCGCACCATACAGTTTAAAAACTCAGTATTTCTGTTGTGGTTAGTCTTGGGAAATGAAAATGGCGTTCTTATCACCAAGATATTAAAATTCATTATGGTCAAATTTCGACCAACGGGCGACCACTGGTAAATCATAATACGGCTAGCTCATTTTGCGACCTGTACTTTGCTACGTTACCATATATACTTCTTTTTTAAACCAGGTTGTGACATATAACTAAAAAATATTATTTTTAGAAAAACAAATGTTTTTTGTCTACGTTTGTGCATTTTTTCCAAGTTTTTTAACATTTCTCGTTGAATAGCAGAATACCTATTCAAATATTTTTAAAATTAAGAGAAAAAAGCAGCACGAAGTTAACCGGGACAGCTAGTAGATACTCGAAATATTAAGCAGCATATAGCTGGTTTACAAAAATATACTTTTCTCAATATTTTCTATGACTACTAAAAACTCCTGGGGCGTTAGATTGGAAAACTTACTTCGTATGGAAGCCCAAAGAATTTTCATCAAGCTACCTAACAAGTTTATGAAAAGTTTATTTCATATTCGCTTCAAACTAGGCTTTTACGGAGTTTTATACGGTGACATACAAGTATATCAGCTAAATATAAAATTCCTGTGTCACAATGTTAGTTACCGTACTCCTCCGAAACGTCTTGACCGATTCTCATGAAATTTTGTGAGCATATTGAGTAGGTCTGAGAATCGGCCAACATTTATTTTTATACCCCTAAGTGATAAGGATGACTCAACCCATTTTTTTAATGTTTTGTGTGTGTGTGCTTTTACAAGAAGAAACTTATCTTCTGGTGTTAGAAACAACCATGGTAAAGAGATTTTGGGGTGTTAAAATCTAATAACTAAGATGTAGGTTCAAGTCCAGACTAATGAAAAAAAAAATTTAATATTTGGCCGCACAAGCCATATATGACATAACTGGAATCCTCCGTAGCTTAAATGGTTAGCAGATTTGTCAGTAAGAAACGAGAGGGGCAAGTTCAAATCCTGTCTACAGGCGAAAAAAAAAATATTTTCCTAAAATTGTGAAAAATAATAGTAAAAATGAAGGTTTGATAAACTTTTATAAAGCCGGCCTCGTATCGGCTACTATTTCTTTGTGTTGCGGATATCCGTATACAACAGTAGCTATTTTCCATCAGGAAGCACAATAGCCTGTGTGCCAGTTTTTAAGCCACTCGAAAAAGTGGACGTTGTCAGTTCGACTTAGTTTTATTTTAATATTTGTTATAAGATTAATTGGCCAATAAAGAAGCGATTTCAGTTATAACATTTTAATGTTAGGTTAATAGTTTGTATATCATACAATAACATAGCGTGTATATAACCTCCACCTTTTTGGAGTCGCTTAAAAATGACCAAAAAGGTAGAGGTTATATAATATGGATATTCTGATATCTATCAAACCGGATCAAACCATATAAAATCACAGTTATGTGACGATATTTACAAGTTCAACTCCGCAAAAACAAGGCTAATAAAGTCCCAAAAGGCAAAGTGCCATTTACGAACTTAAAGCAACAACTTAATTGACTTATTACGTAAAGAGGGCTTATATGTTACGCCGAGCCGTCCTTACATTTTGGTGATTCTTGAGAAACGAGTCCCCTAAGACGATTCTCTCGAAAAGGCTAAAACGGGAGCCGTTTAATCTAAATTGTGATTCGTTTAGCTCATGTAATAATTTAGGAACTAGTCATAAATCTGCAAAAAACCGCCTTAAATTTTATTTGAACATATTTTTACCGCCTCAAAAAGGAGGTTCCCAATTTGATTGCATCTATTTTTAATGTTTGTTACGCGTTTACTCGGCCAATGGCAAAACCGATTTTCGACCTTTCGACCGTTTTCCGATTTGACGACCTTATCAATGATGTGTCAATAAACAAAAATGTGCATTATTATGTATAACTCGAAAATTACTAGTTACAAGTTATGTATGTACTTATAATACGAAAAAAGTATGATCAATTCGCGAAGTGGTACCTAATCAATCATTTGGAGTCCGTTTTTGTAGTTTTACTGAGCTTAATTATTAACGGAGTTACAGGCAACGGCTAGTATTAGTAATTTATACATAATATAATATAAAAAAATATATTTTAGAGTTTGTTTGCATTAATCGGCTGCGAAACTATTTGATCGATTTGAAAAATTATTAGTATATTCACGCCCATATCCCTGAAGAGGTAGGCAAAGGTACAACCAAGGCACCCACGACTAGCCGAAGATACTAAGTCCCACAGTGTGATAGGTGGCAAGCCTATCGCCAACTGGGCACAATTCCAATCCCGACCAACTTTTTTTTAATTAGAAAATTGGAAAAATCTAAATTCAGTTTTGTTGGCCGACCCGGGATTGATCGCCTCTGTGGTCTAGCGGTCCGAGTGTTGGACTTGACTGCATAAAAAATAATTAAATTATTATCATTATTATTTTACAATAAAATCCTACACCCTGAAATATTTGTGAGTAGGGAAACAAACCGCAGAAGCTGGGATGGGCATTAAGTATTTTTAATCGTTACGAACTGGGTCAAATCATTTAAAATTACAGGTACTTATAAGTAATAGGTACGGTTTGTTCAACTTCAGAATAACAAGGCCATTAAGTCCCGAAAGGCAATGACCATAAAGCGACACATTAATTGACGTTTTACGTAAAAAAGGGCTACGTGTAAATTCGAATCATTCTCTCATTTTATTAAAGATATCTTTTGTAAAATAATCTTAAATTTCCCTCGAAAATGCTAAAAGCTATTAACAAAAAAGAAGCGTATTTTTTTAAAACCTGAAAGCAATAGCAAATGATTTTCAATATGTCTATCAAATAATCTTTTATCTTACGAGTGTTTTACGAATAATTGACTTATCTTTTACCCGTGTTGGTCCGGATCATCTGAGTAGAATAGACAATCAGCTTCTCTGTCAGGCAACTCGTAAGAGCCACTACGAACAAGGGTGCTGTGCGGCAACTTACCCGGGTAGAGATCCACCGCCTTTCATTCTTGCCATCATAATGACTGACAAGTTCCGGTCCGGTTCCGGGGCAGGTTAACATTACATTCGATATCAAAATCGGTCTGAACATTTAGTTAAAAAATAGAGGCGCTGTTTAAAGTTTTCTTATTAACAATTTGAGGTTATGCTACGGAGGACAAAGCCATAATTTTATGGAGACACTTCAAAGTACTGAAGGAATCGAACTGAAATCTGGTATATAGCAATAATGACGTCGTAATTCATTTATTTAAATTAAAATTCACGACCTCACCTAAAGGGGTAAATTAAACGATTTTTTAAACTCCTAATTCCGCAGTTAGATAATTTCAATTGGAGGATAATCTATGACCGGAAAGAGGACATTAGCTTATTTGTATATCAAAAACTTCGCATCAGAGAGCTGAAGGACTTTAACGTGTTTGCGGTGTAGTAGGCAACAGCTAGCTATAAAAAATTCGTTTTTACATATATTTTTATGTACTAAACGTCGTCGATTAAAATATTTTTGTACGGAGATTTGATTACAAGCTTTTGTAGGTGTTAGTACCAAAGCATCGCTTCGGGGTCTAATACTTTCGATACTGTGTGTACATCAAAAGTGAATAAATATAAAATCTTACCAGGCAGCGTGATCAGGCTGCAACTGGCCACCAAGCTGTTTGGGGAGGCTGGCACGCGGGACGTGGACGCCTAGCTGTGGAGCACTCACTGTGTGCACTCGCTCTCTAAGCTTCTCCCGCACGAACAGCCGGAGGATTCGGAAAGGCGCCTTGAACCACAACGGCGCCGTCACTATTAACACCTTCTTTAATTTAGCTGGGTAACCTCCCTGAAACAAAAGACAAATAGTTTTGAATTAAGGTCGTAGGACGACAACTATTTGGCAAATATCACCGCTCGTTGACAGAGGATTTAAAGTGTACATCTAACTTTAATGACCAAACTTGAAGTTTGAGGTTTGATCAGGTATCATACATGTCAATTAGTGTAATGGACATAAATGACTAGACTTGGGCATAACCGTTATATTTTTCTAATGCATTATACGTTATATTATATTTTTATAACTGTTGTTTTAAACTGTTATAATATATATTATATTATTTTATCGTAATTGAAGACGCAACGACGTAGGGTCTAATTTACAATTAAATTACAACATTTACAAAATATATTTACACACACATTAATGTAGGTATTATTTATATTTATAGTCTTTTCACATTTACAACTACCTTTTAAATCACTCGCTTTACATTTACAACAAAAAAACAACGTCCAGCCTTACGCGACGTAAGTTCGCAATCAAAACAAACTAAAACTTCAAACTAACGAAAATTTAGCAGTGAATACACGAACGAAGCTCACACTAATATAAAATCAAAACAATTATAATTTATGTTAGCGTTATATTTTCATGTAAGTAAAATTTGTTTTTGTTACTAGTGACATAACGTTCATATTTGTGTGACGCGTAATGCGACGTGAAGTTCGTCAACATTATTTTATTTTGCCCTTGCTCTAAGTTAGACACAAGTCACTGTCACTGCACTGTCAGACGAATAACTACCTAATGTTGCCGAGTAATAATAAATATTATAACAGTCAGCGTTGAAAATAAATAACGATTAGATCGTTAGAACTTTATATTAAAATATATTATCTGTTGTATGTTATAACGCCCAAGTCTATAAATGACTCCATTTCTAGGTGTGGGTGTTCATAATTCCGGTATCTAAGTATGTCTATGTAATACTATCGTTGATCCATAGCACAATTATATAATTTGCTTATTTTGGCTTTAGATCTGTTTGTACAATTCATCAAGAGACAAAATTATTTTAGATATTGCAGTTATAGTAGACTTGAGGATGCAGAAGTAAATAAGAACCAGTAGACTAATGCCGGTAATTCTGCTGAATACAAACTAAATTTATTCTAGATGTACGCTATCTTTTTAAAAGAAACAAAAACAAAAGAGATAGAACATTTTGGACGTGTCAGATTTGTCAAAACATGTAAACTTGTGACGTTTCTAATCAACTTTTTTCGAGAAATAGATAAAAACGCTATAGAAATGTCGTATACAGACTAATCTGACAGCACTAAAAGTGTTTTGTCTCTCTCTTGTCTCTTTCTATTACCTTAGTTGAAATAAGATAGCGATAACTTAAAATTAGTTTAGTGAATGCGCAACAAAATTACAGCCATTTTCGTAAGATAGTGATAACAGAAAATTAGTTTATTTAGTGCTCTGCAGAATTAGCACCATTATCTTACTAAACAGAATAGTAGTAGTATTTCGCGAAAACATTAACGAAGGGAATATAAAATCTTTCCTAATATGCTTTCATCCTAATGTGAATAAAAGTGTGTACACGGACTAGCACTCTCCTAGGGTACGTATTGTTAAATGTCTATAATTACCCTAATAATTTTTACCTATTTCTAAATGCGAAAACAATTTTCTCGTTTTTATATAGAGGATCGCTTTATGCAACATGTTATTTAAAAAAAATTTAAATAGGTATTTTTTTTTTAGTTCAGCATAATAATTCTGACATTTTAATCTTGGGATACACCCATTCGCCAAAATTTCATTTGCCATAAGAAGAAGAAGAAGAGTATGTTCACAGATATATTATAGTCGACAAAATATTAGGGCAAATGAATTTCTGGCATTTGAATATATGGCATGAACCTATTCTTCGGGAAAACAATAGAAAACCTTTAATCTTAATGTCAGTAACATCAAAGCTAGGTTAGTAGAAATAATTTCGTTTAGTAATCTTAAACAAAAATGAAATATTTCCAGAAGTAAATCATAGAATTTGCATAATTGACCATCTGCCTTCCTGTCAGGCAGCTCGTAAAAAGCGAGCATAGGCTTACCGTCACTAACACCGTGACATCCCATTCGGTGATAGAGTTTCTTAGCGGCTCGCCCGGATTGGTAGCACCGCTTTACCTATTCCTGCCACCTGCACCATCACGTCCACTGCATGCCGTTGACGTGTTCCGGTTAGGAGGGTGAGGTAGCCGGTAAACTTACTTTTGATCGAGGCCTGACATCCCGGCCTCGGGTTGGCAACGCACCATTGTAACCTTTGGTGTTTCTAGGCGGCGTGAATTTCTTTCCATCAGGAAATTCGTCTGCTTATTTGCCTTCCATTGTCATATTAAAGAAAGATGGCTTAGCTTATTTTTTGTTAAAAATAAAGAAAACATTAAAACATGAAATATACTAATTCTTTACATAATACATAGTAGTATCGTAGATTGAGACAAAAGAAAGAAAACGTATTTGAGAACTTGAAATACATTAAAAAATACTTGACCATTAATTGCAAAACTCACTTACTTGTATATGTAATTTATTAGTAGGTCTGACACCAACTATAGCATAGAGAACGTGAAAGGATTTTTAACCGGCTTTAAAAAGGATGATTTTATATGTTCGACCCCAACATTTTTGTATTATTTTTTTATGATACGGGAAGGCAAACAAGCAGACGGATTTCCTGATGGCAACCGCGTGCGTTGCTAACCTGAGGCCGGGATGTTAGGCCTCGAGCAAAAGTAAGTTTAGCGGCTACCTTACCCTCCGAACCGGAACACGCCATGACGTTATGGCGGCAGGAATAGGTAAGGCGGCGGTACCAATCCGGGCGAGTCGCTGCGAAACTCAACCACCTTGTCAGATGTCACGGTGCTAGTGACGGAAAGTCTATGCTCGCCTTTTACGAGCTGCCTAGAAGGAAGGCAGATGGTCTATTCTGCAAAGGAGCCCGGACCAACACGGGGGAAATCTATTTATCTTAATCTATCTATTTATTTGTCTTGTCTTTTATTTTTTTTTATTTGATAGAGCGTAACTTCTGAGGTGGTCCTATTGCCACCAAATCTGGATCTGTAGGGTTACTCTTATCTCGAGTAGTGCAATATTGGTAATTGGAATCGGTTTTGTCACTTTAGGTTCTCTTGAACACAATACTAGCTAATTATTAAAGTTTTATTAATAATAAACAATAAATGATTTTATCCGATTTATTGAATTTTGTTGTAACTAAATGTTAATCGTCCGCTATTCACAGGAATTCACAGGAACACAGTGTTCTAGAGTACCTAAAATGACAAATCCGATTCAAATTTCCAATTTGCATGAAATCGATATTCAAGAGTAGCCCTACAGATGATGAAATCCTAATACAATCAAGGAAAACACATAATTTTTGTATACAGACGTGATTTACATAATTAAATCGATATCGACACTGCACTTAAAATTCTCGCATATATTGTTTTACACAATTAATGGCCCTTTACATAGATAACAACTGCTCAACAATCTACATAACATTTCATAACAGGAAAGTCAACCATAAACTATTATAGTCAGCGCAAAAATATCTCATATCCGACGACGAATTTTTCTTGGAAGTCACGCTCAACCTCTGTGGGACGGAAAACGCTCCTAGAGCAATAACTGATATAGAGGGAAATTAATTCAAATATTTCATATCTTCTAAGTATTTTCTACATACCTATATCTTATCTTTTGAAATTATTATGATTTTTGAAAAATCATACATTTCGTTAAAATCATTTAAGGGGTTTAGCAGTGAAAGAGCAACAGAACATTCGCATTTATAATATTAGTATGGACTGTTAATAAATAAAAGGATAGACTCTCGAAAGGATTAACTCTACAGCAACCAAAAAATTACTGTAAAGAGCATATTAATGTTCCATGTTAATCTGTAATCAACGACAGCCGCCTATTTTTTTTTTTGAAATGGCTAATACGTTGCTAACCTCGCGGACTATGACCTTATATGCATGGACTAAAGTACTTTAAGGTTCAAACTGGTATTTTAATCCTGTTACATACTATATTGACGATAATTTTATTGCGCGTTTACTAAACTCATTTTGAGTTATCTCTATCTTCTTTGTTAGGAGTGTAACACCCAGTAGTAATATAGCTTTCAGAAGTAAAACCTCACAAATCTTACATGTCTAAAATGTTCCATCTATTTTTTTTTCATACAATTAAAACAAATTTAGTTGGTGCTCAAAAGTATTACCACCAACATCGTATAAAACTTAATGCTCATTAATAAGACAGATGACATCTCTGCTAAACACAAAAAAATGTGACAAAAAAAGAAACAATTCAATGTACAACAAAGCTGCTTACTGCGAAGTCGTGGAAATTCACACGGTAGGTGCGAAGGCTACATGTAATTAAATAAACACATTATTAGTGTACATGAACATCCAGAATAGGACCCAGCAGTAGGTGAGACGTATTACTATAAAGGGATTATTACTACAGTTAATCTGTAGACTATGTAGTCTAGACTGCTGTCTGGCCAGCTTATTAGGCTAAGTTATTTAATTACTAAGTCTAGAACATCGTAGTGGTGTAGCTGGATTATTGCCGAGTATTAATAAACATAGAATAAAATACTCCTCGGTTTAAGCTGGTGTCATAGTTTTTACTATTAACTTAGTATTTGTTTATTAATAAGACAGCACGAGTTCATGATAAGCATGTAGTCAGTTGCAATATTAAATTATTTTTCAAGAGATAGACTCACAACCAACAGCTATTCGTATAGTGATGCCTACTAAACGAAACAAAAAAAATCTGATTGAGAATTTCCTCCTTTTTGGAGTCGGTTAAAATAAACATTCGTCCCTACTAGATAATCAGGCTTAAATATTGTACTTAACTAGATATTAATTTTAACAGTAGGTAGATAAGTCATTTACCTACTCAACGAGTGACAGTTTTTAATTTATTGAAATTTGAAGGCAGGCTAAATCGACTTCGCAATTTCTTTAAGTGACTGATAATTTAATATCGTTATAACGTTGATATAATTATTATTTTCTTAAAACACCAACAAGAGTATACAGTAGGTATAAAGGTTTAACCAGTATTAATACCATCGCAGAAATATGTAGAATGATCATTTAAAGCAATCAGCATTTAAAGTGGCATAGTACTCTAAAGTATAAACAAAACACTACGGAAATGTCTATCCAAAATTCAAGTCTTTTTTATATATTAAAATATTAGTGTATATCCTTGTACAAATTACAAAAAAATATTCTAAGCAATAAACCAAAGTAAGCATTTTAAATGCTTGTGTTATGGTTGTTAGTCACGACACTACATCTACACTCAGAAATGTAGACATCTAGATGTTCATCACACAAATGCCTGGCCCCGTCGAGAATTCAACTTGAACCTCGTTTATCAATGGAGTTAGGTTTGTACGCTAACTCCTTGGCTATCGAAGCGGTCAATAAATTTAATTAGAAATAGTCTAGACGATTGTTAGCAAGCCTTCAAGGAAAGGAAACATTGGAGTAAACTTTGTTTCTAACTTCCGATTCCGATCCGTTCAGACGGATGCAAATTAACGTTTGCTACCAGCGTTTATAACGTCTAAAATCCTTATTATTTATACAAATTATACTACATAGACTGTATAAAACCCTATACCATCCTAGATATATAGAAATGAATAATTATTTCCCTTGTCCATTCGTCAATTATGATAATTCGTTTTCTGTTGTGTTAGTTATTGTCTGGAGAAGGTGCCTACGTAGAGAAAAACGAGGAAATTTGCAGGGAATATAGGAAAACTGTTAATTTGAAGCGATAAAAGTGTCGCCGGGTCGGCTCTTCAAATACAAAAGACACGAGTTACAAGCAAAATTATTGAAGTATTCTGAAATTTTCTGTACATACAATTCTGCATGGGCCAGATAAATGAACCTTGGTGAGATGAATCTCGTATAATATGATACTTGGGGTCATAACAATGTATTCGGGCAACTTTAGGGTGAGCCAGACGGACTCGAAACGCTAAGAAAGCTAGGGGCGCAAGGTCGTTGCTCCCCGTTTGCAGCTCGTGATACCGTGGTACTACCTGACGACGTTCGCAGCAAATATTGAACGTCTGATCCAGATCACCCTCGGCAATTTCGAGCTCGTAAAACTATACATGCTCCGACCTTTGTAGATACTTAGTATACTTTAAACGCTGCTTTGGGTAAGTTACACAGAACAGTATCTATGTTGTATCTTGTAATACATAAATACTGTATCTTCTCGCCCATATCTCTCCGCAGAATTAGTCAGAGGCACAACCACAACTAGCCGAAGATACTAAGTCCCACAATGCGGTAAGCTTATCGCTAACCGGGCAGATTCCAGTCCCAGACTACTTTATTTTTATCAGAAAATTGAAAACAATGCCGTGTGACGATAGGTTACCGAACTATCACATCGTGAACTAAGCATTTTCAGCTAGTAGGGCCTTATCTCTACCTACCTTTTAGGGGATTGGGGTAAAATTTAAAATCTCGCTTCGTAATTCTACATATACAACTAAAGCTCGGTTTGGGAAAGTGCAACGTCCCAGGTTCCAGCCGTCTAGACGTCGCTCACTTTACATCTAACAGGAGAAATGCCCTATCATATATTAATGTACACAATACGCAGGGGTTGCCGCACATATATCGAATATTTATACAGTAACATTAATTTCCCCACGGACAATACACATGTAAATTAGAAGGTTGCTGCATTCATTTAAAATTCGACATATTCGCTGTCAAAACAAAATCACATGAGATAAAAGTTCCAAAATCAAATAACACTTCGCAATAATAACAATAGCAAGCTGGCTCTTGACATACGAACGCGAGAACTGTCAAACGAGCGATTCATGCAACTTTGACTTGAAAAAAAATTTCAACATTACGCTTTCAAATAGAGAAAAAATATCAACTTAAGTTCCTGATACAACATGTTTACATTAGCTTTTTACTTTAGTTTTTTTTTTAAAACAGTAACAGTGAGATCCGAGAAAGAGTAGGATTGAAAGAAAGCGTTGGTTTTAAAATGAGAAAGGGCACTCTCCACTGGTACGATCACGTACAATGCGAATGTTGATGGTTGTACCTACCCTGGGAGATCTAGGATGACATTTCACGAACAAATCGGGTGTTATTCGAGAGTGGTGTCAAAAATCTACGAAACCAGCGTGTTGGTATGAAAAGGGTAATGAATGTGGAGAAAGCCAAGCAGGTCTGCCAAGGTCGTAAGATTTGGCACCCGACACTTTCGGCCTATCCCGTAAGAGACTTTGTATGTATTTTTTTTGTAATTAATTTACATTGACACTTGTTCATTACAGGTTTAAATTTGTCGATTCGAAAACGTGAACATTTCGTACCACACGCTAGTACTATACATGAAATGGATAAGAAAGGCAAGGTTTGATCCTTACCAGCCGTAAGGCCAGGTTTTGCTGACAGTTTTACCACAGTACCAAAATTGACTGACGGATAACCAAGGCGATGACTGACATTATATGCATGGATACATTTTGATAACCATCATTCAAACGCTATTTTATGACTAGTAAAACAGGCAGCAAATGTATGCAATATGCATGTAAGTGTAATGGGTCGAACCCCGCATAGATTAACTGCAGCGTGTTGGATTAAGTCATTTTTGACCGATTTCGAAGAAAAGCGGGGGAAAAATACAAAATATAAAAATAAAATACTTTTTATGTATGTTAATCGATTTTTCCATCATTTATGAACCGACTTGATTTTTTTTTATTTAAAACATCGTAGGTACTTCTGAGGTGGAACTATTGCCACCAAGTCTATATCTGATTGAAACCCAGGGAAAAGTTTTGTACACCTAGAGGACTTCTAGAAATCGAAGTCAGTTTTTTGCGGTTATACTGTGCTTGCAATCTTCAAATTAAGTGCTCTTCCTATATTTAACGCAAATATTCAACACGTATTTTTAGAGGTTATATTACGGTATTTCGTCAAAACCGTTATAGTTGAAGGGCGATACTATAAATTTTCTACTATAATTTGCAATTCCGTATACTGTACTGTACTGTATACAGAGTGCAGTCGAATTCTCCTGATGAAGCTTCGGTTACGAAGCGAAACGAGTTTTTAGTAGTGTGTGAATTGTTGGTGCTCATGAAACGGTTAAGTGGTGTTTGTTGTATGGAGCTGGACATATTTGGGGGCTTTGACTTTCAGAAAGTTTAATTCATTCATAGAGCACTATTTTGACTGTTTTGTCACGCCATAATACGTATACAATTTCTTTGACGGGAAATTGCAAATTAAATAATTTTATTATGATTTAAGTATGGATTCCCCCAAAAACACACCTTCTTCTATCAATTTTCATAAATTTACTCCACATTAATGCTTTTCCTTCGTAAAAATTTGTTAAAATAAAAACATGTCTTAATTATATGATTTCCAACGAAACCCAAAGAAAGTGCAAGGGCCCCACCGTCTAGACACCTCCCACGTTACAACTTACAGGAGAAATGCCCTATGACGTTTTAATGTACACAATACTCGGGGGGAGTCCGACATATACATTAAGTATATACCCTTAAATCGTACTAGCTGCTGTCCCGGCAAATGTATCGACCACCTAGTGCTACGTGATTTTTTATCATTTTCAAGATTATTCCGCCTTTCGAGATGGCGACAAACAAATGAAATATAATGAAAATCGGTCTAACTGTTCTTGAGTTCTAAGATTTATAACTAAAACTAACCCCACTGCATTTGTACATATAATTAAACAGTAATAAAACTAAATCAGTTTAATTTAAAAAAAAACAATTATCATTATGTCTACAGAATCCAAAACGAAGGTTCCTTCAATTTTTGGAGGTTTGTCAATTATCTGAACATTCTCGCAAAAACTGCTGAACGGAGTTTTACCAAATTTTGTGTAGTAACTTGAATATAAGTCACATTTTTAAGATACATTTCACTACTTCCCTAATAAAAATTGAAGTATTGAATAAACTGATTTTTAAAGATAATTAAGAAAGAAAGATATGTTAGGCATTCAGTTGCCACGATCCCACAGCCAGCTAGCGGATAGAGCTAATAAGTATCTTACTTATCTCCAAAGAAGTACCACGAACACCCTAAATCCTACGATGTGATAAGTGGCATCTATGTCAGTTTTATTAGAAAATTGTTAAATTGTCGCCTCTGTGGTCTAGCGGTTCAGGTGTTGTTGACTGCATGAGGTCAAGGGTTCGAACCCCGGGTCGGGCAACAAAAAGAAAATATGTTTTTTTCAATTTTCTAATAAAAATATGTTGATCGAGATTGGATATGTGCCCGGTTGGATATAGGCTTGCCACCTATCACATTGTGGGACTTAGTGTCTTGGCTAGTCATGGGTGCCCTGGTTGTGCCTCTGCCTACTTTTTCGGGGATATGAGTGTGAAGATACTTTTTTTGTTAAAACATATTTTAAGTTGCTCGACCCGGGAATCAAACACTAGGATTCGTCTAGTTAACGCCAATACCGGATCACTAGACTACAGAGGCACTAAGCAACTCTAGCAATTTAGGTTACTTGGTTATTCCACAAGTGGAAGTGGAAGCAGCTCAACTAGGTGCTTAAAAGACCTGCAATGTCTCGCCCGGTTTAGTACATTAACCTACAGCATTATACATTTGTAAAACTCGGTTGGTACTTTGTTACATACTACAGCAGTAGGTACTTCATTATTTTTGAAACAAGATAAATATCCTCTTATCAGTATACATCTCACCTTTTAATAAATGTTCACGATTTGGTATCAAAGAGGGCTATCAAATACGCACAAGGGCTGAAAAGACGGGCGCGATCCAATCTTTCCCGTCCTCATTTCCATACAAAGTTTTTGTATGCTTTTGATCGTCTTCTTGGTCGAGAAGTTAGCGCACACGTGTAACTAGAGCGATCATCAAGAAAGTTGGGGTACGATTTATAGCGGAGGCAGACATGTATGTGCAGATGTCATTATTTTTAAGATTTTTCTTTTTAATTTTTTTAGCATTGCGAGGCAAACTAAATCATATGTGCTAGAAAGCTGTGCAGCAACCTGCCCGGGCTGGGATACACCCCGCCTTATCTATTTATATACTGTCAGTCTTTGACACTGTCTTGATCCGGTCAGGGGGTTTGGTTAGCCTGCAAATCGGCTTTAAATTTGCTATTCCAACCAGGTGTGCCTATATTAAATATTATAAGTATTGTCATCTTTTTCCTGTACGCGTACGTAGAGTAGGTTCTACGACACCAATAAAGTACGCGAAAATACTTTATTCACATAAAACTGTAGTAACTGGATGCCCGAGCTTTGCTCGGTATTTTTTTAGCAAACACTCATTGACTTCGTGCCACTTAACAACGCCATCTGCTGGAACAACGTTATTGCTCACAAAAAAAATTGTATTATTATTCGCCAATAGGGAGAGTCGTATTTTTCAGTTTAAACACGAATAAAATGACATTCTCTAAAAATGATTCCTAGCTAGATCGATTCATCGCCTCCGAAACACCCTACATACTAAATTTCATGAAAATCGTTGGAGCCGATTCCGAGATTCATATTATATATTTATATATATACAAGAATTGCTCATTTAAAGGTATAAGATAATATAACTTTTGTCACTGTCGTCGGTTATGAGTACATATTACACAGCATCTACGGCCACACAAACTTGACGTTTGGTCATATTGAACTTTAGGTACAAAGGATACGTTATACAAATAAATACTCTTCTTGTATGCCGTGCACTCTATGTTTGTTGTAACAGAATTTAAAAAAACTTAATTCCTTCTAAAAAAAAAGGTGGCAACCTTAACTCTAACACCCCCATCATTTTCACATATCCATCTGAAAAAAACTGTAAATTATTTACCGCAAACCGTTTAACAAATGCGGTGTAAAAAGTAAATAAATCAATTATTCAGTATTTCTTGCATAAAAAACCAGAAAAACAATATAATCTGTAAACATTGTTTTTACGACAATCTCATCCTACGAGACGTAATAAAAGTTAATTACGCTTTGTTTTAAGGTTTTTGCGTCGTTTATATTTCACTTTGCTTATCTAGCGAGATAATCAATCAAACAAAACAAAAAAAACATAATTTAAACAACAATTTGGTATTCGAGTACGTAAAAAATGATTAAAAGTCGATATTTGTTTTATAAGTACACCTACGAGTATTATTTTATAATACTAGCTGTCCCCGCAACATCGTACTACCCGTTCAGTTTGTATGGGATTAATTAAAATGTTGTTTTTCCTTTTTCTTATGTTTTTTCTATCCCTGGAAATAAAAAAAAAATTCAAATCCAAAAGTAGCTAAATCGGTTCAGCCGTTCTCGAGTTTTAGCGAGACTGACGAACAGCAAATGATTTTTATATAATATATAGAAGATGAACGTAGGGGTATGGTACATAATTTTATTAATATCTACGTGAAAATTCAAACATTTATCAAGGGTCGAGTACAAAATCAATAATTTAAAAAAATGCATATTATCATGATCTGAATTATCGGGATCCGGCACCAAATCCGATATCCGAAATGCGCCGATAAAGTGAGATAAAATCGTGTAAAAGTTCTACAAAAAAGTCAGAGTAATTATTAAAATTATGCATTATTTTTGAAGAAACAACAATTACTATAATTTACTATGTGCTGTCAATACAATATGCCAACTCAAACAAAATGATATAGTTTTCGAAGTCGGGACCTGACAGTCTCATCACCTGCTAGTGGTTTACTGGATTAGTCCACTAATGCAGACAGTCATTACTAGGTGGTAGTGCTTTGGGGTAAGTTCGTCCGAATTGGTGCTACCGCCTTACCTTATTACGCTGCCATAGTCAGTGCTCGTAAATGTCATTATCCTGGAGAGCCGAGTAGCTGGTTAAATTGCACATTCAGCCTAAAAACCCGGCCATAAGATAGCTACGCGCCAATAACATCTATGTGTCTAATGGCAATGATATACCGGTTAAATTGCACATACAGCTTAAGTACCCAGCCATAAGATAGCTAAGCGCCAATAACATCTATGTGTCTAATGGCAATGATATACCGGTTAAATTGCACATACAGCTTAAGTACCCGGCCGTAAGATAGCTACGCGCCAATGACAACTATGTGACTAATGGCAATGACATACCATGAACAGTGCGGTACCTACTGTGTTATAACCACAAAAACATCAAGAACGAAAATTTATATTTCTATAAATATTAATTACATATTTGCACACCACAATGTGGTAGAATATATTGGTATGGTTAAAATATCTTTGATAAAAA
>NJDC01000077.1:93805-104864 GCA_002245475.1 Calephelis virginiensis | reverse complement strand
TAAACAGTTTTTATCTAATTAAAGTTGCAGTAACAAAGGATTATCTGGACCATTTGACCACGTCATTTTAGATTGGCACCTTATCGGAGCTTCTCTTAGGATTAGCAGATATGTCACGATAACTTTTTCTTTAAATAATTGTACACACTAATTCTTAACACACTATTTCTTTTTCACACTATTTCTTTAATAATTCTGACTTTAATTTCTACTGTATACGTATCACATTAAAAATACAAATATTTATTTAAATATTTCAAACACGCCAAAACCTACTTCAATTTCCGTTGCGTAGGTACATAAAGAATTTCTGCCATATTCAGAATATATATATTTTTTTAAATAATCCAAACACGTAAAAACCCAACATGAAATACCCTTGCTTGCGTATTGCATACTAGGACCAAAATGTCGTCTATACAAGTAAATAAAAACTTCGCTATTTCTCATTTGAAGCTACGAGTACCAATCAGTAGCCATATTTAAAATCTCAGGATTTATTTATATTTTTATGTGATAAGGCAGCTGACAAACATACGGCTCTTCTGATGGTAAGACACAACCTTTGACTGTAGACACCATATTTGCTGTAGTATAGTAGCTGTCTTGTGGCCAGGATGTTTGACCTCTTGTGCAAGTCTACAGGCTACCCTAACCTCTGGACCTGAGCATAACAGTCGTTATGGCGTTAGGAAGAGGTAAGGATACCTGTACAAGTTCCTACACAGCACTCAACCACCAGCACTCTTGTTGGTAGTGACCTACTTAACCTGTCACTGACTTATTGAAAACTGTAAAGGGTCCTTCTCAAATCCATACTTGATATAAATACGTGTTGGTCCAGGCTTCTTTGCAGAATAGACCATCTGCCTTCCTGTGCCAGGCAGCTCGTAAAAGGCTAGCATAGGCTTACCATTACTAACACCGTGACGTTTAACTAGGTGGCAAAGTTTTGCAGCGATTCGCCCGGATAGGTACCACCGCCTTGCCTATTCCTGCGGTCATAACGTCAGCGCTTACCATTAACGGTTCGGAAGATAAGGTAGCAGGTAAACTTACTTTTGCTCGAGGTTCAACATCCCGGCCTAAGGTTGGCAACGCACTATTACCATCTGTAGTATCTCTCGACGGCGTGAGTTTCTTACCATCAGGCCTGCCATTAGCCTGCTATAGGCAGGCTAATCTGCTTGCTTTTGGAACGAAGTTCCTTATTGCGCGTTGTGAATGGGGGCTAGACGGAAAAAAATCTAACGAAAACGTTGTCACGACACTTTTTGCTCTGTGGTCTAGCGGTTCAGTAGTTGGACTTGACTGCATGAGGTCCCGGGTCGGACAATTTTTTTTTTATTTTTCATTTTCTAGTTTTTTTTATTATAATTTCATTTTTTTATATTTTTTATATTTTATTTTCATTTTTTTAATTTCATGTTTCTCTGTCTGTCTCTCTCTATAAGAGAGAAAGAGATAGAGATTACTAGAGATTGAGAGAGAGAGGGGGGGGAGAGGGTGTCCCTTGACACCTCTCAACTTTTTTTTATGATATTGGACGGCAAACAATCACATGGAATTCCTGATGGCACGAAACCAGCTGGTTTTAAATATAGCCTTCGAAGTCCAAAATAGAATAAAACTCAATAACCCTATTTAAATTTCCACGAATAATAAAACTATTATTAGACATACCCACACAGTATATTTTATTGTCAACAAACTATTGTGATTTTATCGAGCTTTTTGTAAATGATTTTCTCTAGTTTCTTTCACAAACGCGTTCTAATTTTAACCTTCCACAAATGTACATTTAATAAAATTCTATTAACAACCAAGAAGTTTATTTTTAACAAAATATTTTATTAAAAGTTGAATAGACTTTGTTTATTAAATTTACTGTAGATAAAACATTCTACTAATGATTTCTTAGCGTACTCAGAGACGACAATTATCTTTTAATGAGTAATTAAGTTGACATTTTCAATACATAATTTTGACATAGTGATTTTTTGAAATGAAATGAAATGAAAATTATTTATTTGCGGAATATGTGTGTTAAAAAGTTGTTATAAAGATATTTAAGAATACAACATATTCTACCACATTGTGGTGTGCAAATATTTAGTTAATTTTAAAAAGTTACATATTTCTATAAAAATGTACATTTAAATCACGGCCCTTATTTACATTTTAATAAACATTTTATTTATTTATGAACATAAGTTTCATAATTTGTTATAAATTAATTTAAATGTAGATTAATTTTTAGTCCTATCTACCGTACACTACCTACTACTACGTTTTTATGATATTGGAAGGCAAACAAGCAGAAGTATTTTCTGATGGAAAGCAATTCACGCCGCTTAGAGAAACCAAAGGTGGTAATGGTGCGTTGCCAACCTAAGGTCGGGATGTTAGGCTTTGAGCAAAAGTAAGTTATTTCTAAAATATAATATAAACAACCGGTCAATAACTTGTTATTTTTAAAATATTTTACTTTTGATACCTTAGACCTTTTTTGTTAAGCTTTCATGAGTTTCTTATACAAACGTATTCCACTTTTTAAGATGAAAGGGTCAAAAGAGTCCGTGTCATTCCATTTAGACGAGGAAAATGAGGGTATTCACGTCGGAAATGGGAATCTCTATGCAAAAAGAACAGTCTTTAAGGTACGATGCTCAAGATTTTTAACATTATTGTACAAGAATATTCTACAGGTTAATATTTAATATCCAAGTCCTAAGTTGAGAGAACCAGAACCTTTTTTTTATGAAAATAACAATACTACGCATTATCACGTTTAATTTTTTTCAATTTGCTATTAAAAAAAACGTTGCTCGAGATTGGATACATGCCCGGTTGGCGAGCCATCTATCACATTGTGGGACTTGGTATCTTCGACTAGTCGTGGGTGTCCTGGTTGTGCCTCTGCCAACCTTTTCGGGGATAGGGCGTGAAGATACGTATCACATTTAAAATTAATATATATGTAATTCTTCTGAACGTGTGTTTGGCACAAAATAGTTGCTTAAGAGGCTACACTGCTAGACTGATTTGGTAAAAAATTTATATGTATATTTAAATGGGTTCCTGGACGGTATGAAAATACTATTTCATGGTACGAAATTAACCCGGTAAGCTAGTATTATTAACTATCATTATGACTTATAATTAGACAATGCGGTCATATATTAACTAAGGCTGTATTTGCGTTTTTGATTAAACGAGCGAGTAATTTAACTGAAGGGGAAAACTAAACATTAGCTGAACGTTAATCTATTCCAAAAGCTAATATCAAAAAATTAATTACCGTGTAATTGTTTAAAACCTTAATAATTTTTTAACTTGATGGTCCCTAAAGGTCGAGTGTTTACTAGCTAAATTAAAGGCGACCTTTAACCCAAATGTCACCCAGTTCAATTTACTAGAACCCGGTAATGAAAATTTCATACCGGGAAGTTATAAAGGAAATGGTTACATCAGATATTGCATTCTCGTTCAAGAGACAGATATTTATAAGAAAAACGTTTTATGAAAAACAATTCAATATGATATGATATATACAAATAGCGACATACTTAGTTATTACTGTAGGACAGTTTTATATAGAACTAGCTGTCCCGGCGAACTTCGTTCCACCCGTTCAGTTTGTATGGGAAAAGCCCTGCAATTTTTACGGTTTTTCTCTTCATAAGAACCTTCTTCTGACAATAGCTGACACAACAAAGAAAGAATTATCCAAATCGATTCAGTCGCTCGGAAGTTACGCGCTTATCAACACATTTAGCAATTTATTTTTATATATATGGTAGGTTTTCCTGCCAATTTTGTACCATAAAAAAATATTTTAGTTTCTTGTATATTTGTTAGAGGTTTACTTCTATATGTGTTGAGCAATGGAACTCACTGCCTGTTGAAATAAGACAGGCAGAAAGCAACCATGGATTTAAGAACATGGTAAAGGAGTTTTACCTGAATATTTTAGCATCAAATTTGTAACTTGACAACTTGTAAAATGTTGACCACCTTTTTAATATGCATACATATATATATTTTTTGTTTTAACTTTTATTTATAAATTAAACATTTTTATTTTAAAATGTTAGATTACTAACTAAATTAATTATTTGAAAGATTTATGATGTATCAACAGATATTGTACCTTCTCCTTATTTTGATATACTTATCTTCTAAACGTTGGTTGTTTGGAAGAGATCGCTTGTTAGCGATAAAATCGGCTTCTGTATAAAATATGTTTTTATCAATGTAATATGTAATAATTTCATGATTTAGTTGTACAATAAAGAGTTTATTATTATTATTTAACCACGCTTTGCAACGGTAAATATACCTGAAGTTTCAGCAAAGCGCATTGGCGTCCTTTAAGCGGCCTATACGGCATTTTAGAACATCCACCTGGCTATGCTTGTTTTGGCCTGGGCCTAGCTTGCATCCAAACTTTTAATAAATTAAAATAAAAAAACTTTTTTAGAACAAGCTTTTATTTAAGTGCTCTAAAAAGAAGAAAATAATATTTTCTCTTTAAAAATATTAACTATGAACTTAGAATCTCATTATACACTAACTATATGCTAAGTTAAATAAAAGCATATTTTAATTTATTTTGTACTTTTTAGTTACCGCTGGTTTACTGGCTCGCGTTTCTTAGTCTGTTCATCTCATTCCAAGCATAATTGTTGCAAGGTCATTTTGCCCATTTATTTCGAACAATCCCGTTCTACAACAAGGAGGCCTTCTTACCATCTTGTATCCTACTTATCGAGCTACGTTTTTTTTATGACATTGAAAGTCAAAGCAGACGGATTTCCTGGTGGTAAGAAATTCACGCCACCTAGAGATACCAAAGGTGGTAATGGTGCGTTACCAACCTTAGGCCGGGATGTAAGGCCTCGAGCATACCGGCTACCTTAAACACCCAACCGGAACACGTCAACGGCAAGCGCTGACGTTATAGCGGTAAGAAAGGTACCAACAATAGTAGCAGTTGCTGCGAAACTCTACCATCTAGTCAGATGACACGGTGTGAGTAACGGTAAGCCTGTGCTCGCCTTTTGCGAGCTACCTGGCACAAGAAGGCAGATGGTCTATTCTGCAAAGAAGCCCGGACCAACACAGGGGAAAACCATTTTGAAAGGTAAAATCTAATAAACAACAGGGTTCGTCCAGGTGCCTTGAGGTGGTAAGTGTACGAGTTCAAAGATTCCACCCGAACTAACATACATACAAAGCAAATTAAATAAAAGCTTTTAAAATGCACACGACACGGACTCGGGCACAGATTTCATATAAATTACTAAGCTATTACTTGCAGCAATTTGTCTATTAATGAATACCTCGAACTTATAATAACTTCAGGGTTTTGTAATTCAGATATAACAATTGTAACCCTCAGTTCAAAGACCAAATTACTAGGAATCTAGAACGAACAAGCATTATATTATACTAGTTATTACCCGCGGCTTCAACCGCGATGAATTGAGATGTAAGGGCCAGGCCACAACACTGCGTTGCGACGTCGCATTGCAAAAACGACGTCGCACAGTAATGCGATGCGATGTCGCAAAGCAAAAATTTCATCAGATACGACATCGTGCGATAAAACGGTAACCAACGGTTCAGTTTCTAGTGAGACATGGACCGCACTGCGCGTGTTACTTTTGCTTGCGTTAAGATATTTTAAGAAAAAGAAACAGAAAAGAAAATACTGGGTGCACCAAATACTGACAATTATGAATACAGATGAAAAATTGTATCTTCACGCCCATATCCCCTAAGAGGTAGGCAGAGGTACAACCAAGGCACCCACGACTAGCCGAAGACACTAAGTCCCACAATGTGATAGGTGGCAAGCCTATCGCCATCCAGGCACATTTCCAATCCCGACCAACATTTTTTAAATTAGAAAATTGGAAAAATCCAATTTTCTTTTTGTTGGCCGACCCGGGATTCGAACCCGGGACCTCATGCAGTCAAGTCCAACACCCGGACCGCTAGACCACAGAGGCGACAAATTGTATTGTAAATGAAAAATTGTATTGAGTCGAGATGGCGCACAAACGTTTGAGGAAATGTTTGTTGACGATTCTTTGCAAATTTTACACAAAACACCAAACGGAAGTGGAACAGCAAACATAATCAGAAACGAATTTTGTAATTATTTTAATGGTGACATCGGAGGTCTTAGTTGACAGTAAACGAACATATAAATATTTACCGAGTTTTGCTTTTTCAACACTATTTAACTCATCAAATTTTTAAATATAAACTTGTAAACACTTCCCCTTTTTTAGTTCTTTTTTTTTAAATTTTGTCTTCGAATTGTGATATATAAAGTATGGGACCGACTTAACGGCAGCTCGTTGTCGTATCGCAGAATTGTACGTTGCGGCAGCACATCGGAAATTTCCGCAATGCGTTGTGCGGCGTTGTAGATTTTTGCGATGCAACGCCGCAACGCAGTGTTGTGGCTTGGGCCTAAGATATCCTATATTTCAAGTTCGGTCAAACTACACACAGTGTTTAAATTTAATTGAAATCGGTTAAGTCGTTTAATTCATCGCGGACAAACAACGTGACTCGTAATTTATGTATATTAAGATACAAAATACAGTGATAAGATAATATTATGATAATGTACACAAAGTATACGAAATATCTGACCCTACATAGTACTTTGTCCAGAGTATTGTAAAGGGAGTAGTGTCGTTTACTTATCGTACGAGATGGAAGATGTAGCGAGGGTCACCACGGAGCGAGAGATCCTCAAACAATAAATACCGAAACACAAAACCAGTCCATATAAAACACCTTATTTAGAGAACACCCTAGCAATTATAAGCAATGTCACGAAACTATTTTTATTGTAAAAATTAATAGAAGGCAGATTTAAGACTAACTGCAAAGGCAAACAGTTTACTGTCCTAAAATCTGGAAAAACTAAACACTAAAAGCTAGTTAATAATATACACTCCCAATATTTAATATTATTAGCTAGATACGAAAACGTTCTCATATAATTACCTACCCTAAATTTTTTCCTTTGTGATATTAAAATAGGTGCCTGAAAAGGCTTCGCGTAAAACCTGAATGTTCAAACACTCTTTGTATATAGCATAGACGTGATATTGGTTACCGAGCTCTAACGTAGAACACAAGCTGTCCCCGATGCATAAATAATCCTTATCATAAAACGTGACATACAAGCTTCAGCTAGCCCTTTGTCATAGTGCAACGCGTTGGCCATTTTGTTAATTGACTGCTTTATGTACTTGCATTCACCTGATAGATGTTACGGGAACGAACAGATACAACTAGTCGATCCATTGGAATTCAAAACTACCATATTTTAATATAAATAAAATAAAAATAAAACAATACAATACAAAAAATATAAGTTGCATGCCTGTGAAGGTCAAATATTAGGCACTGATACTTTAGCATAAGATCAACTGTATTTCAATATATTTTGATTCAATAAATATGACAATGAAGTATGTTATAGTGTTAACTTTGGAGTATACTAGCTGTTTACGTGCGACTTCGGCAGCGTGGAATTACAGTCTTTTAGGGTTAATTTTTGGAAAAACTTGCCTCTGTGACTTATAATTTTTATGTATCCTACTTTATGGGTTGAATTAAAAAATTTGGACACGTGACGTGTAACTTGGGTCTTTAAATATAGGCATATCAAATTACAGCAGTTTAGACATGAAAACCTGACGCATTACATCAAACTAGCCGATGAAAACTTGGCGATTTCGTTTATTTATTATACACGTTTGAAACCTATTGGTGATCTTACAAGGCCTTTTTCTAATCCTATGTAAGTACAGAAAGCCTCACATCAAGCTATCTACTGGTAGCCTATACTCTCTAACAAAGTCTAATTTTCTTTAAAAGTGTGTGACTTGTCCAAATTTTTAAATAATGAAACACTTGTACTATTTTACATATCACTTATAAGTTAAAGAGCTAAAACTTAAAGCCCTAATGATGCTGTATAAGCGAAACCGGTAGGCTATTTAAAAATAGTAAATTATAAGTGTTACGTAACAGCACAAGTGTTTCTTTATTATAAAATATGAATATTTGGAAGTTTTACAAAGGCCGTCGATGGAAAATATCAAAAATGTGTAACTTGCGTTGCCTTCTATACACATTTATTCTTTATTTTCAAGTAGCGGCCCACCCCGGCTTCGCACGGGTATAAAATATACATATAAACCTTCCTCTTCAATAACTTCATCTATTATAAAAAACACATCAAAATCCGTTGCGTAGTTTTAAAGATTTAAGCATACAAAGGGACAGAGAAAGCGACTTTGTTTTGCACTATGTAGTGATACATTTTCAAGACCTGATGGTGACCGTACGAGGCGTTTTTCTTATCTAATGTTATTACTGAAAGCCACACATCAAGCTATCTACTGATAGCGTCTATTCTATAGCAGTCTAATTTTCTTTAAAAATCTGTAACTTGTGTTGCTTTCCATACACATTTATCCTTTATTTTCAATAAGAATACATCATTTTGGTGTTTCTCGCTGGCATTTACATTTCAAATTCATGAATAATCTAGAGCATACATTTTCCAGCTGTAGTCCGTGCGGTGAATTCAGATTGTAATTCAGAAAACGAGTAGGCAATCGCTGAGCTTTATGTAAAGTGAAAACATATTTGTTTGCGGTTCCCTGTCTCACCGCACCGAACTTTACTGCGAGTAAGCACTGCGGTGCTAAACTAGATTTCGGGTGTAATTTGTACGTGTAAAATATTAAACTCTGAGTACAGTTGAAGGGGAGAGGTGGCATGAAAGGGACACGTAATGAAAGAGAAAAATCATATTACCGGTAAATTTAAAAAATATTTCGAAACAGCACTATTTTTGTCGTAAGGCGACCTGTGTGCAAGTTCGTTCGCGGCTAAATTCATAATCCTGTCATTTCAAACATGTGGGATACGTGCGCATGTTGTTATTGGCATTGAATTGTACTTTTTCTAATTTTCTAAAAATTGTATTTTGTGAAACGTTTTATCGAGTGCCGCAAGTTACTTATTTACATGTGAACCACTGTTTAAAATAAGCTAGACATCACAGACAAAAGAACATAAGATATTTAGATTTTGTGGTTATGATTTTAATTTTTGTTTGATATTTATGAAAGGGACACAACAACGGTTATGTATGGGACATCGCCTTCATGACTGTCTCTTTCAAGCCTGCTATTTAGCACTAGGTTTATGTTGAAAATGTTTTAGGTTGAAAATGCCACCTAAGAAGAGAACGCGCGTTGATGCACACAAAATTGAAGAGTTAGTAAATTAAGTATTACAGAAAGGAATTTCGGTACGAGAAAACCATTTAACTTTGTTGATTTCTCTTTGTTATATGAAATTGTTTGTTATCTTGGTTTTAAGATGAATACAATAAAATTTAATAATAACTGTAGTTCTAGTCACTTTCAAATTTGGGTTATTTACCCATATTTCCTCGAAATCAGGTGCCATCCCTTTCATAAATTGCTGTGTCCCTTTCAATACCGTACATTTATGAAAGGGGCAAAATGTAATTTTTTTTAAAAGCCGGAAATAAATAACTAGAAATTGATTAAATTCAATTATTGTATTTCGTTTCAATAACTTAGTAGTGAAAGCTTTCTAATCAACTCCTATCGCTTCCTTACATCTTCTTAATAACTTACTAGGACCTGAAATGCAAAAATGTCCCTTTCAGCCATCTCTCCCATACTATTTAAATTATACGCTTCGGCGGTAAACGTCAAGCTTCGGAATTCCGAATGAATTTTAAAGATATCCATATAGAGTTGTTATGTATTACACATAATTAATCATTTCACTTAAATTTAGATTAGATCAGCCACTTTAAAAATAAAAAGTGTAAAAAGAGTAAAAAGTGTAAAGCCGAAGCGCATAATATAAATAGTGGCACCTACTGTACATGATGTTAATTTAATCTATGCGTATAATCAAATGTGATAAAACTAAACCTGTATTTTAAATATTTTCCAGGATACAAAAAACAAAATGACTGTTATTAAAATTTTATGAACTATCTTACTGGACGGATTCTTACCTTTTTATCTGGCGCATGTGCTGGTGTAGAAATTGGAAAAACTATAAAGCTTATAGACAAAAATTTTAACATAAAAGTTTTCTTTCTTTTGTTGCCCGCCAAGTTTTCTTTTTTTTGGTCCCTGGCCACTAGCCAATTATGCGCTTCGGCTATAATATTCGTCAAGCTTCGGAAATCCGAATGTATTTTAAAGATAACTATTTAGAGTTGTTATTACACATTGTTAATCATTGCGCTAAAATTTAGATTAGGTCAGCCAGTTTAAAAATAAAAGTATTAAGTATAAAAAGGATAAAAAGTGTAGAGTCGAAGCGCATAATTTAAATAGTAGTGCTGTAGTCTATTATTGAACTTAAATTTTTAAATAGTACTATGTGTTTCTTTTGCGAACTCCTTTCTCATTTGACTCGACTTTGTCTGTTGGCTGACTGCTAGAGGATATTGTATGGCACTAAGTCATCCTTTGCACAGTATTTGTGCGTAAAAATAAATAAATACAAAAATCTTTTTTTTTTTTGTTTAAAAAAGTAAAACACGAGTACGTTATAAACCAACCAATACATGTTACTATATTAAATGTATAATATAAGAACCCATTAAATGCTAAAATATTAAATTACATCTATCTTTTATGTTCAAAGTATAAAACATGTTTCAGATTTTCCGAGAAACGTATTTAATTTGTCTGATTCATAATTCAAATAAAATATTTTAAATGTAAAATGTCTTTGACCTTTCATGTTTAACTCTATTATTAGAATGAAAGGAATAAATAGATTCAGGTTTTTAATAATTCCTTGTAGATAGCGAAGATCATTTTCCACCAATGGAACCGCCTGCTTGTTGGCCTCTTCTTCCATACACATAAACTCCACACAGAAAAAAATTGGTACGCACGAAAGAATGAACGAAACTGGCTCGTGCGGAAATGTGACGGGTGAGGCCGCGAGTAAA
>NJDC01000077.1:76447-91735 GCA_002245475.1 Calephelis virginiensis | reverse complement strand
CCTTTCCACAGTAATTGTGCGTGAAAATAAATAAATACAAAAATCAAGTAATTTTTTTGTTTTAAAAAGTAAAACACGAGTACGTTATAAACCAACCAATACATGTTACTATATTAAATGTATAATATAAGAACCAATTAAATGTTAAAATATTAAATTACATCTATCTTTTATGTTCAAAGTATAAAACATGTTTCAGATTTTCCGAGAAACGTATTTAATTTGTCTGATTCATAATTCACATAAAATATTTTAAATGTAAAATGTCTTTGACCTTTCATGTTTAACTCTATTATTAGAATGAAAGAAATAAATAGATTCAGGTTTTTAATAATATTGTAGATAGCGAAGATCATTTTCCACCAATGGAACCGCCTGCTTGTTGGCCTCTTCTTCCATACACATAAACTCCACACAGAAAAAAATTGGAACGCACAAAAGAATGAACGAAACTGGTTCGTGCGGAAATGTGACGGGCGAGGCCGCGAGTAAAAACTAGTATTGACAAAAGGTAGAAAAACGTATATAGTCTACTGCAAGGTAAATCTTAAAATTCATTTTTTTTTCAATTTTCACAACATCAACATTCCCGTGTTGGTCCGTGTCCGCTAAGTAGAATAGACCGTCTGTCTGTGTGCTAGACATCTTGCAAGTGACGAGCGTTGGTTATGTCATTACCAGCGATCACTGATGGTAATGTTGTACTGCAACTTGCCCGGGATCCACCTCCTTACCTATTCCTACTGCCATGATGACTCAGTCATATTCCAGCCTGGAGGATAGGGTAGCTATCGGCTTGCTCAATTGTCCTACCGTCCTAGCTACAGGATAGCTACGAACCTTTAACAACTATTTTGTCAATAGGCCACAGCTTTAAATAATTTAAAAAATTCAAACTTTATTTTGTGAACGTCATCAACCATCTAACGGCCAATGTTAATAATGTATATCTAAAAATGGATTTCAAGCAATGTAGATAGCTGCGTATCCGCCGACCTATTCAATACCTAATTGCCATATAGGATATATATGGCACATACAGATATGTTATTGGCAAGCGATAACATAAAAATGGATCAAAATATCAATCTTGGACAGCAAGTTTTGGATTAGGATTGATTATTAATAATGGCCAAAGCCAAAGCTTCAAATTGACCAATGTATCTAGTTGGGCTTGCCGCGAATCCTACACGCAAGCTGAATATCCTTAATATCCTGATGGCGAAGCGTTTCGAGTGGAAAAGGTAAGCTTCGCTAGCCTCCTTAAAGGCCATAATGGCGGAACTCTAGAATTGGTGACCAATCTTGAAGTCTTGGGCTATCTCACAGACCAGAGTTTAAAGAACAACTTGGGAAGAAGAAGCTCTGTGCTCTTCTGGCAGCGATGGATTTCAAGCAGTTTTTTACAAGCAGAAGACCCGTTTGCTTATTAGCTCACAAAAAAATGTTAACATATTCGGAGCAGCGATTGGACGTTTATCGTTCATTGTGTATTGTTTTGGAATCACCCTATATATAACCGATGACAACAATAGCACGCACGACCTACATTCGCAGTGAAGCACTATGCAGCAACATAGTTGGGACTAACACAAAAATACTGCATTCAGATTATTAAAATCTAACGCAGTCGGATACAGTACTACGTTTTATCGAGATTATAGTACCGAGACTTGATTGAAAAAATCATTAACATTGATATTTTTGCGTTCCTTTTAAGTGAGAATAAACAAGCTATGTACTTGAACTATACTTGAAGGTAATAGACAAGCGTCGCCAACAGTTACTATAGGTGTTACTGATACGTGCAAGACTGTCCTATCACTAACAGCTACCACCGCAGCCGCAACTTTCAGCATAGATCATGACAATGATAAGAGTACAGGAATAAGTAAGGCGGCGTCAGCTCTCTAGCCAAAGTTAGTTGCTACTTTAGCCGCTGTGCAACAGTTATATCACCCAGTTTTGACAGACTGCACTAGGGGAAAAGCTAGCATTTAAAATACTAGGATAAATCCATTTGCAAGCGATGGGGTCATCACATCTCTATTACAGTAAGTTAACCGGTATTTTGAAAAACCAGTAGGTACCGTGTACTCGCACCTACTAGAGTAATATCCAACTATTAATTAACTAACCGATCCGGCGATCTTCGTATTGCATTACATTACTAACGGATACTGAATAAGGGAAAAAATACAGCATTATTTTTCCTGTTTTCCCTGCAATTTTCCAAGTATTTCTTTTAATACCAATCCTATCACAAAAAAAAAGAATAAGCAACATTGGTCTATCCGTTTAAGCGTCATGCAATCGCCATGAGAATTGAAATAAAAAAGTATTCGAGGGGATGAGGTGGAGGGGGATGAGCGGATAAAAAAGTTAAAACTGTTACTAATTGCATAACTTCCGAACGACTCGACCGAATCAGCCAATTTTGGTTTCGCAAAAGTCCAGGGAAGAAAAACAAATTGCTAAATGTGTTGTTAAGTGCATAACTTACCAACGACTGGACACCGAATAAGTAAATTTTGGTTTTGCAACGTTTGTGGAAGTCCAGGGAAAAAATGAATCGCTAAATGTTTTGCTAAACTCATAACTTCCGAACGATTGGACCGAATCAGCTAATTATGGTTTTGCAACGTTTGTGGAAGTCCAGAGAAAAAAAATGAATCGCTAAATGTGTTGCTAAATGGGACATTTCCTAACGACTGGACCGAATTGACTGATTTCGGATTTGTGATGTTAGTGGATGTCCAGGGAAGGTTTTGAATATAACAAAATAGGGAAAATTCGTGGATACTAGAAAAAAAATTACATTTTAATTTTTCCATTCATTTTTTCCATTCATTTTAAATTTTAATTTTGCAAATCCCCATTTCGCGTGGTCACGCCACCTCTCGCCTGAACAGACGGACCAATTTTGCTAAATCTTTGTTTGTTGAATTGGGTATTATCAGGAGAAGGATCTTGTGAAAAGAACAATCAAGAAAATAACAGGGAAAACGGGGAAAACAGTGCTATTATCATTACAAACTGTTAATAGCTCTAAATGTCAAGGGATACTAAGTTCTATTCAGATGACAAGAAAGACGAAACCAGAAAGAGTTACATTATAAACTTAAATGAGTGTCTAGATTATTTCATTTTTATTTTACTAAAACTGTTCCTTAAAGTTAACTATGTATTTCAAAAAATCCACGAAATTAATACTAGTTATTTTCTAAAATATTTATCCGGTAATTGCTTTTAGCTCAAAGTTATTACCTTACAAGAAAGGCGATATAAATCAAACGAGACCACGACAGTTTCCCATTTCGGTACAACACAAATCATCAAAGTAATTCATTTTGCTTTCATTCATTTTATTTAACGAAAATACATAAATCATTAATTATCAACTAAACACATAAAATGCCAAAACAGGAGGTAAAACATTTACTAAACATTTTCTTATCGTGCTCATTAAGAATAAACGTTTCTACGCGAACTTGAAATTCGTGGAGATACTTTTTTTTTTGTTTTTTATACATTATCTAAGTAGATGTGGTAGTTAGTATATTTCTGCAACGGATTGGCCGGGGTTAGCTTTTCCTGTCACCATTACATCATTTTTACAGGCTTACGGCCAATATTAATAATCAATCCTAATCCAAAACTTGCTGTCCAAGATTGATATTTTGATCCATTTTTATGTTATCGCTAGCAAATAACAGCAATAACATTTCTGTGGACAGGATGAATATGGCAATTAGGTATAGGATAGGCCGGCGGATACGCAGCTATCTAGATTGCTTGAAGGCCGTTAGACAGTGGACAAGAGCACGGCTCTCCAGATGGTAAGATACAACCGTGGCTCATAGGCACCATATGACTATGAGTTAGTAAATGTGGGTGCGTCACTATATTGAAGCCTGTGTTAAGCATAATATATAATCTTCAGAGTCCCCTACACACCACAAAATGACGCTGTTTTCATGAAGGCAGGGATAATAAGGCAATGAATGTCTTCCGAGATACACAGCACTATACATTCAAACCCCGTACCGTTGATCTGGTGTGTAACTTCACTCTTGCTAACAATAAATGAATTTTTTTTTTGAAAATAAGTTTTATTAGTAAAAGGGGAAATGTTTAGGCTTATACTCACTCATTACATTATACATTATATAATTAATGTTCATGCTCGCCTTTATCGTGTTCCAGTTGGTAGGGTTATCAGAAGACTTATGCAACATCCTCAGATTGGGAACACATTAATAACACATTTGATATTTATAGGTGTGTGTTTTCTTCTACCAGGAAATCCGTTTGCATTATTCTGAAATATTAAAAAGATGATAGATTGGTAATGTCAATCAATCGCAAATTACAAATTGACCTGTTTAGACCTCTGCCTACCTGTTTATGGATTAGGGCGTTACGATAATTACTTACTTAAAGATCGTAAAATATGTCAACTGAGAAATATTCGTAAGAACTGAGTAGTAATTCCGACAATATTACCAACATTGTTTCAAGTTCGAACAAAGGTCAAAACAAATGAAGTGATATCGGTACCTTTACGACCCTGGCCGTAACCAAACGACCACATTAGGGCTCTCGCACACGTTATACTTTAAGAAGGACCGATAACAGGGCATAAGTAGATGGTAGTACATAATCGGATGTGTGAATTTTGCATTATATTTTCTGATACAAAAATTGGTCACCAATTTAATCAGATGTGGGAGAAAACCCTTATTTGAATGTAATTTTCTTTTTTAAACTATAAAAAGCTTTGCCGCTGCTAACCTGTGTCGCTTTAATACGTCTGCAAACACATATACCTGGTATTCCTTCCCTCTAATATAAGTATAACTAGTTTGTTGAGCATCCCGGTAGATTCCAATTTCTGTTCCGCGGGAATACTGTTCCAACCACCATCAACCCAAAAAAAATGCGAAGGTCTTTTCTTTTTTCTTTCCTTTGATCAATCCACTGACAACAAATAATTGAATACAGACACGCCTAATGTCATCACATTGTAGGTTTTCAGTAGTCTTACTTTATGTGAGAGTCGGCCATTTATCTCTCACTCTTTGCCACATGGCCGAACCAGCGGAGTATGCTGTTCCAATTTTATAACCAACAATTTCAATCCCACTCGTTCTTGGATCTCACTGTTATGAATGCGGTCAGCGAACATTTCACCACGTTTTTCGTAGCGCTCTTATTTCAACCGCATTAATCCTACACTCCTCCTTTTTCTGACATACCCATCTCTCGCTTCCATAAAACAAAGTCGGGATAAGCCCAGAATTATGAAAAGCGAGTCTATCAGTTTGACTCAAATCCTCGGTTTGAATTTGATTAATTTAATTAATTAATTAAATTAAGCAAATTAAATTAATAAACCTTAATTCGCTTCACTCTACACACTATTCCCTGCACACACTCTCCTTCCTACATCCGCGGTGTACCTTCCATCCTTGCTAAAAGCACTACCAAGATATACAGTTCCATTCACTTGTTCCAGCACTACACCAACTAAAACTCTTACATCCAAATATGTATCGACAGAAATACTTTACATTAATAATAGCGTATAAAATATTTTTTTCCACAATATTATTTCGAAATTATGTAAATCATTGTAGGGAGTTATTTGTATTCATGAATAACTTTTACCCCGAGAATCGTCTACTTCTTAGGATCGGATCCACTTGTAGGTGGCGGCTGTCTGGCGACGACATCAATATGAATTTCAAATTTTATCGTGACGAACATTTTGTGGATTCGTGGAGATACAGATATTCTTTTAACCAGCATGACCTTTATGTTAAAATAAGTAGCTCCGTCTGTTACGTTTTACGACCAAAGCGCTTTAAATTACCAAAAAATAATATTTCATGTGATACAACACAATGAAAGTTAATGGAAGCAATGTCACTAAAGGAGTAATTCAGTTTTATACTTTTCTCCTTGCAGGTCCGGGTTCACTGTGCAGAATAGACCTGCCTTTGTGCCAGGCGCCTCGTAAAAGGCAAGGTAAATAGATAATTATCAATGCTGCCGCCGGTGGTAGTGCTGAGCAGCAATTTATCCAGGTGGAGATCCACCGTCGATTCGACCGATCTATTTGTGTTGCCATAATGATAGTGTTATGTTCTGGTGTGGACGGCACGGTAACAGTCTATATGGCGTTCTTGCTACGAGTAGCTCGCGTAAACGAAACATATCCATTGCAAATTAACTTCAATTTATATGGAAATATCTGCAGCGTATATCTCCAGTTTATATATTATATCGTCTAACGATTGCAGTAATATCTATCTCTCTTTACCTTCCTGGTCCTATCCATTGCCTCAGTCGGCTCAGATAAGGTATTATGGATTTTCCATTCCAAGGTAGATGGTAAACTTACCTTTGCTCGAGGCCTAACATCTCGGCCTCAGTTTGGCGACGCACCATTACCACCTTTGATGTCTCTAGGCGGCAAGTATTTCTTACCATGAGGAAAACCGTCTCCTTATTTGCCTTCGAATATCATAAAAAAAAAACCTAGAACATCAAGTTAATGTGCAAAAAATTGAAAATCCTATTTGTGATAAGGAGTATACGCTATTGCGTGCGAAGACTTCACTTGCGGTTTGAAGAAGAGAAAAGTCGCGAGAACTAGTTGGTTAAGAATAAAGACATAATAAACCTCCCAAGGAACATAACATGTACAAGCGCCAGAAAAAAACAAACGCCTGATTTAATTTTCGGCTGAATATATTTCCACCGTCGCGTCGCTTCTGGGAGGTTTTATCGGATTATTATAAGTTGGGCGCCCAATCTCAAGCGCAACCATCTGTCATTTGATAAAAGTCGCCTTGAATTTGCTCGCTTTATGTTATAAGATTACGAGCTGTTGACCGTGGTTTTGTCCGCGTACCCCAGTCTTCGAATCGCCCTAACTACATTCATTGATAAATTAGGATAAGTATAATACTATATCCTACTCTTGCTCCGAGACTTCTCTATAGACTATTTGCTTTCGCCATAATTTATTTCTATAAAAAATAAATAGAAACGAATCCCCATTTCGAGTGGCCATCGTATCACGCCTGAAAGGGTGGTCCTTTTTTGCCTATTCTGTTTTATTGTTTTAATTACTATCGGAAGAAGAATGAATAGAATCATATGAAAAGATAAATTGGGAAAATTTCAGGGAAAATAAGAAAAACAATATTTTATTTTTTCCTATAAAGGCTGTCAGGAGGTCGCTATCAATGTCAAGTGATACGAAGTTCGCCAGGTCGGCTAGTCACTTATACATTTATATCTTCACGGAAAGTCCCTTACGGGGTAGGCAGAGAGTATAGAGTGCCAGACCTCACGATCCTGACAAACTTGCCTGGCTTCCTTCATATTCATTGGCCTTTTTATACAAACACGCTGGTTTCGAAGACTCTTGACACCACCCTCGTAATATCCGAGTGATCTGATCGTGGAAAGTCAACCTTGGTCTCCCCAGGTACCTACATCCATCCAGAGTTATAGAAATATACTTACGAAATATATATAGTCACTTATAGAAATTGCAAAGTGAATATAGTATACGCATTGTGAGTTAGCTTCTTAGTCATGTCTGTTTGGTGTTAGGATTTGATACGAGTAGATCTACATAGAGGCTATATTGATCTTTGTGTTACGACAGAAAGGTGATAAACTTTATGATGAGACGAGTGTTGTGATAAGCATAGGGGCTCGCTTTCGTTCCCTGCGCTGATCATGTTCTGCCAACAATATTCCTAGATAGCCTATCTACATAAGAAAAAGTGTTGTTAACATTTTGTCATTGGCCGCATGGCTGCCGACCGACTCGTTAGCCGTATTAATCGAGTACTTCATAATATCAATGTCAGGTCTTCCAAATTGTCATTCGTTAGCATGTTTGTTTTTAATAATAACATTATTAATTATAGCTTGAACCCAAGATGACAACCATTTACATCACCGCATCGCTATCTTTATTGTTACTATTCTCAGTACAATATGAGTCTTTAGATGAATTTAGAGTAAATTTCCATTTCATTTTGTTATAAAGTCTTCTGTACGTTAGTACTATTACTTATTCTGTGATTAAGGTCGAATATCTGATTGTTATTATTATAATGAGCTTAGCAACAACGGATAGTATGCTACGTGTTGCATACATAAATAAGACTACACTGCCCCATTTTATCGGAAACTAGCTTTCATCGATAATGCTCTCAAAATAAATAGATTTTTTCTACTTTGTGGAAATCTGTTAGTCACTGAATAATTTAGTATTTTAACAACAGAATTTCCGTTTGGATTCCCTTTTTACAGCTGTTATCCAATCATCCGGCCAATATAATCTTTTTATGTTGTTCGGTTTCGGTTTCCACTTCAGAGTAATAAGTAATATGTTTTTTTTTATGATATTGGAAGGCAAACAAGCAGACGGATTTCCTGATGTTAAGAAATTCACGCCGTCTAGAGACAGCAAAGGTGGTAATGGTGCGTTGCCAACCTGAGGCCGGGATGTTAGGCCTCGAGCAAAAGTAAGTTTACCGGCTACCTTACCCGCCGAACCGGAACACGTCAAGACGTAAGGGCGCAGGAATAGGTAAGGCGGTGGTACCAATCCGGACGAATCGCTGCTAAACTCTACCACCTAGTCAGATGTCACGGTGTTAGTGACGGTGAGCCTATGCTCGCCTTTTACGAGCTGCCTAGCAAGGAAGGCAGATGGTCTATTCTACAAAGGAGCCCGGACCTTTCAGTATTTATAAAGATCGATGGTTTCAGTCCCATATTTTAAATAAGTTTGAGAATATGTGTTTTTGTGTAAGCTTTTACTTGCAAAGACTAATTCTAACTGTAGACTTGAGAAGTACTATTCAAGACATACAAAGTAAACTCGAACACGAAAGGACAATAACTAACACCTAGTAAAAGGAACCAGGACCAAAACGAGAAAGTACAGCATGTACATTAAAAGAGCACTTGAATTCGATTCTAACACATTAACACTCTTGCGATACTTGAACTGTTGCCAAAAGACATGCAACACTTCGCTGACCGCACTATCCGATTGGAAAATACGAATACTTCAAATGTAAAGTAGTATATTGTGTAACTGCTGTAATATAATACTCTAGCAGTGCACATAATAATAAAACAGTAATGAAACTAAATATGTGAATGAAATATCAAAAAAACAATGGTCGCTACGTTATGATTGCTATGTATTAAATTTTTTTTCTGTTCAAATGGTATAAAAATAAATGTTTACAACTTTAGGCAAACTAACCAAAAAAACACGCAATTTAGTAATAATCCATACTAATATTATAAATGCGGCAGTCTATCAGTTTCTCACGCTATCTCGGCTAAACTGCTTGACCTATTTTGTTGTTTTTTATACGCATATAGTTTAAGTCCCGAAAACTAGATTTTTTTTAATTAACCCCGATAAAACAAAAATAAGGGAATGAAAGTTTATATCAAAATCGTAATTATAAGTAAGTATCTGCACGACTAGTCGAAGACACTAAGTATCGCCAACCGAGCACATATTCAATCCCGAGCAACGTTAATTTTATTAGAAAATTGGAAATACACATTTTCTAATATTTTTATGCTACCGGACCCGAGATCGAACTGGGCACCTCAAGAAGTCAAGTCCGACGCCGCTAGACCACAGAGGCGATCTTAACTATACGCTGATGTTAAACAGATAGATAGGTTTGTAAAAGTAAAAGCAGCACCTTCGTGAGTTTCAAGAACTCGACTTGGCAGATTCAGAACCATAATAACCAATGGGTCGCTTAAATGTGACAATTATCACCTTTGTTTTTTCCATGACCTTATTTCTTATTATCACCGGCCTTACCTTGAAGATCGAGGAAAACATGGGGACGACTCCGTGACTTACCTGTTAACAAATATATAATAATTATTATGATTTCATGTTGTTTTCAAAGCAGTACGCGAAATAAAAGAAAAGTAAGGAGTACACACCGCTAGTACGAAAGTAGAATTAAGTTTACTAGTAATTTCGACCGTAATAAATTTTAATATCTTGTTGATAAGAACGCCATCTTCATTTCTCAAGACCAACTACTTTATTTCCAAACTTTTTAGTGCGCCGTCTGTGATCTTTTATCGTTATCATTAATATATTTGTTTGTGTGTGTCAAATGCATGGTAGTGTGGGTGATGTTTTATTTATTGATTTAATGTACTTTATAAGCATTATTATTGAAAAATATTAGCGCTCTGCACTTCTCCTTTACATAATCTATGTGTGTCCCAAATTTTATGCTCTTGATTCCGCGCAATTTTCATAAAAAGGGGTCCAAAGTTTTGGCATCACGTATAAATATATAGATAACTCTGTGCGGAGAATCTGCTTGCGATATGAAGACTTTCATATTATCTGAAATTTTCAAGTTATACATATTTATGAAAAAATGATGAGAGTGAAATTTTAAGATCCGTCACACAAAAGTCAGAGAAATTTAAGATGCGCGCGCATCTGTCACATAAAAGTATATTAAATTCACACACATGATTTAGATATATATAAGTGAGAGTTATACATATATTTTTCGTTACAGATTTTTTTTATTATTTTTTAAGTAGGTGTAACTTCTCACGGGCGTGCATAAGCACTCGCACCCATTTTACTTTTTTTAAAACTCGTTATCTTGTCAGACAACTAGAAAGTATAATAATTTGAAACAGGAAAACCTAACAAAAAGTTTAAATATCAGAAATTTGTGATGTTTATTGATTGCTCTGTGGATTTAAAACTAGGTATTTGTGGTACATTTATTTGCATGTTTTATTAAAGCTCGATTTTTTTTGGGTAATCATGTTTCGAAAAATCACATTGTATACAGTATACATCATTGTACTTAAAAAATTAAATAATTTTCAATAACTTAAGGTTCTTCTTTAGGTTCTGGCCTTCACGTTAGTATTTAGCCATTAGTCAAGTAGAAATTTGCATCAACTTTTATATAAATTTCAATTAATTTAATAAGTCATCAGTCGTAAGTCGCCAGGAAGTCATGTCAGGCTCTTGGGTAAAGCGGTGGCCTCATTACTCAAGCTCATGTAATGAGATTTGGCGGCAACGAGGAAATACACGATACGCTAATTTCTTCATGATTATTTCATTTGTGCACTTTCACTGAACAAAATTGTACAAAATGCGACCAAAATTGACTAATTTCACTCAATATCAACACGAAATTCAATTATTATGAAAAAACTTCGACTATTTTTTCTGTCGATGGCGCCAAAACTCACAACTTAAGGTTAACTTTTAACAAGTAAAATGGTGTACTAAACATTAAGTATATTTCCGTTACAACTTTTAACTGAAACCAAGTTTCAACCGAAACTAGTTCTTCAAATAAAACTTAATTTTCCTGCTATATACTTTCAATGCGAGCTTTAAGCTAAATGGTGCTTGCGCTTCGAAATTTCCCTTTTGACAGTGAAGATGAAATACTCTAGAGTAGTCGCATTCCATTTAAGGTGCTAACAGACCAGACACGATATTTCCTACTTTCTTATTGGTCAGTGTTTATTTAAAAAAAAAGAAATAACGAGAGAGGGCAAGATTGCTTGTTAGTCTGAAAATACATATAACTTCTATATTCTTAAGCTGTTATCGTCGCCGTTTGCTCAAATTTTTATACATTGAAAACACTTGTTCACACTCAATTACACAGTGTACATATTTATTATTTTGGCTTTCCAGTTTCTTTAATTATAGTATTTCAGCGCCATAACTTTGCAATTATACATTTGATCAGTCTTTTTATAGTTCAACAACACTTAAACATCATCAAGGCAGTTTGCAATTTTTGGCTTTTTGTAATAAAAATAATAAAGAGATAGGTATGTTTAATAGTGTTTTGGCTGACCCCTCTAAATAAAGATTAAAAAAAGGTAGTTTGCACTATTTCACCATTAGGATATGATAGTTTGTGTATACAACGTTTATGAATGTATACAAGTATTTTAATACTTAATCACATATAATATTTACTTGCATATAAATATCAAATACCATTGTAGGACCTAAATAAAATTATTTATTTTGCAATTTTCCGCCAAAAAAACCGGAAATTATTAATTTTATTTAGATTTAAGTATGGATTTCCGCAAAGTAACGCCTTCTTCTATTAATCTACCATTGTAGGACATATTATAAATATGCCTGGACAAGTTACACAAATTGAATCTAACCCCAAAGTAAGAAAATTATATGCTTGTGTTATGGGTGTTAGTCAACAATACTATTACATAGAAATACATAACAGAATAAATTTAATAAACACCCAGACCCGGAAATACAGACATCTAAATATTCATCACACAAATGCCTGCCCCCGTCGGGAATCGAACCTCGCGGTTGGTCGGTGTAGTTAGGCGTGTACGCTAGCCACTCGACCAATTATTTCATACCAATTATTCCTTAGTATATATTATTTTTTATGAGAGATGGTCTTTACCTATTATTATATTGCTGGCAGTATCGAACAGCACGACACATTAAGACCTAAAATTATCAGCATGCACTTTAGTTAGTGCTTACTGAGAAGTACATTGATCGATAGTAGCGCGAGTAATCGCGTTAATTTTACTACGTCATAAATAAGTTAACCAATAAAAATAAATTAAACCTACCACCAAAATTTACGACAAATAAACACTCTCTCACTAATAAAATTTAACTTATGGTACACAAAAGGCGGTCTTATCACTTCGAAGTGATCTCAGCAAGAAAACCTTAGCTTGCCATACCTCTAACATGGTGTCTACAGGTCGCAGTTGTCTCTTACCAACAGGAGAATCGAGTTCTTGTTAGCTGACCTGTAACATGAAGAATCTATTGTTCCTGTTTAACGATTTTCAATTTATTCGTAGTGTATCACGTGTAACGCAAACAAAAACCAAAAAATAAAAAGTTTCTTTTGCTTTACAATGCCATTGACAATTTGTTTTCAACCGTCTTTTTGTAGAGTTAAACCAATTATAATGTACAAAAAGACGACAGTCGTCTAGCGAACGTAATATCTTAGAGGTGACCAGTCTGTATGTACCTTTAGAGCATTGTGCATTTTCTCTTTATTAGAGTACAAAGAGTTAAAGCAATAGAGTTGGCGTTCTTCCCGTAAAGCTATGATGTAGGTCAGGCGTGCTATCCCATTTGGAAATGCAATGTAGAGCACTGGTGTGTACTATTTTGAATAATCGCTGAGTGGATTTCTATGTCATTTGACAATAAATATTACTCATAAATAAATATTATTCAAATCAAATATTTTTACCATCACATGAATATCAAATTCAATATTTAAAAATGAAGTATCACTTAACGGAGGAATCGTTTAACGAGGAAAATTCATCTGTAAAATTACTTATGATAATTAAAATAACAACTCCCTACATCAACATTTAATAAATAGTACGAGAATTTATAAACATAAATGTAAAAAATTACGTAATATTTTCCGGTACGGGTATTTTTTAACCAGTGTTGGTATAAAACCCTTAAACCAATATTTGGGGTACTAAATCTAGTACCGGTACGAACAGTACAATATTTGATGGTATCGATATTTCTCCAAAACGTTGCTACCGCTTTCCGAAAGTACCGATATTTCAAGCCCTGGTACGTATCGTCTTAACCAGTATTACGTAGCATTTCTTACTATCAGGAACTCCGTCTACCTAGTTTCCTTCCTACGTTAAAAAGGAAAACTACTGGTTTATAGACAAACCCACGGGCCATGCTAATTGAGTTATATAGTCTAAAGCAATGGAGTTGGCGGTGTCCCAGAGCTCCCGTTGACTGTTGAGCTATGATGTAGGTCAGACGTGCCATCCCCATTTCGCAATGCGATGTAGAGCTCTGCACTGAAAGTGAACACAGTCAGAAAAACGCATCCGCGGGACTAATTAAATAACTTGTATGTAATTAATTTGAACACACTATGACGTTTAATCAAAAAATGTTGGTTATTAAAAATTGAAGCACAGTCAAAGTGCAGAAAATACCGAATCCGATTTCAAAACTATGTCATATAAGAATACAAGCAATAAAACATGTCCCTTAATGTTTTTGGGATTCCATTATCAGATTCAAATTCTATGGCAATGGAAATTGAAAATCGAAATAAAAGAATAATTTTCGAAGAAATCTATTTACAATCATAAAAAATAAATCGAATCGAGTCAAATATATCACCTCCCCCTTGTTATCAAAATCGGTTAAAAGTACATTTTTTTTATCATTAGGTTTTGGTGGTGAAATCTCTATATTCCGGTGACATATCCTATACTTGGCCACGTTGCTTTTATTTGAAAATTAAAAAAAAACACATTGCCTATTTATTGTCCGACTCGAGGTTAATCCCAGCACCTCATAAATAGGGATGAAACGATACGATACGAGTAAATCCAAGTAGGTACTCGATACGTTTCTCCGTTAGCAACTACACTTTAGCATTGATACTTTGAAATGAAGTATCGGGTAGGTATCGGTTAAAAGTGCTCATATCAGTAAATTTTATGGTTTACGGAAATTAAAATAATGTATGTTTATCTTTTAACATTGACAAAAACGTTAATCGTAAAATGAAGTTTCTGAACGCATCCCAGGCTTAGTTTTGTCTAGTTAGCAGCCTTAGTAGTTGACAACCTTGTTAAGTTATGCCCGAAAAAAGTTTAATCGGAAGACATTTCTTGAGCAGCACTACGAAAACGGACTTTTTTTCATAAAATATTTTGAAGGTGACGTGTTGTACTAGCGCTTACCCGCGACACTCATAGTCGGGAGTAACTTAAAAATCATTATATCATGTAAGAATATTATTAGTACTTTTCAATAAAGAATATCAATACTTGTTACGGTTTTCACTCAAAATATTCCTAACACAATACAGTTAAAGTAAGTATCGATACTTTGTGATCGATACTGAGTAAGTATCGATGCTTGTCAACCGATACCAGTATCGAGTATAAGTGTATACCCCACTGGTATAGTTTCATCCCTAGCGCTAGAGAAACAGAGCCGGTACTAAAATTAGATAGTATTATCAGCGTAATGGGTAGACCAATATAATAATTACAGCGTATGTGAAATCCACAAGTGATTTTTATAGTGTCCGACCGAAGCTTCGGCTTCGGCTTCGGCTTCGGCCACCTTCGGCCAAAAAATCCACCTTCGGCGAAACCTTCGGCTTCGGCCCAAAACCCGGTCGAAGCCGA
>NJDC01000077.1:53311-71354 GCA_002245475.1 Calephelis virginiensis | reverse complement strand
GCACGGGTGCAATGCTGATATACTAAATACGCTACAGAAAAACTGTGAACGTTATACATAAAAACCTTCCTCATGAGTTACTCTATCTATTAAAAAAAACCGCATCAAAATCCGTTGCGTAGTTTTAAAGATTTAAGCGTTCATAGGGACATACAACATGACACATGACAGAAAAAGCGACTTTGTTTTATACTATGTAGTGAGGACGCCCTGAGTGAGACTCTTGACATCATCTTCCTATAACACTCAAGCGATTTAGTTGTGAAATGTCAACCTAGGTCCCTACATTCATCTGCCTTATTAGTCATTACTTCCACACGACCGAACTAACCGAACCAACGGAGCATGCCCTTTCTCATTTTAACACTAGCACTTTCTTGAAATCCTACTCTTTCTCCAATCTCGATGTTCATGATTGCGTTCTACGCGTATTACGCTACAGATTTTTCGTAGGACTCTCGTTTCGATTTGTATACTATAATTACAAATATATTAGAAGGTCTAACATGGTTTTTCAAGAGAATTTCCAGTGCCATAGTAACACGAATAATCGGATTCAATCTGTCGCATAAATTCATTGCCATTCTGTCTAGTAGACGCAATTCTATATATTTTTTAAGTGAGAACTTCTCTAGCGGCGTTGTGCATTTTTTTTGGAATGGGTCAAAACTTCCAAACTCGCGTCAAGACAGGTGACCTGATCGAAAATTCGTAATCTCCGCAGAGCGCTTGCGCGAATAAGACGGCGGAGGGCGCTTGCGAGGGCGAATGTTCGTGTTGTCATGTTTGTGTACGATAGCGTTATAAATGAATATTGTACTCTTCCACATAAATTATAGTACTTTCATACTGATAATTAAATCAATTCGTGCAAAATTATTCCCTAACCATTCCAAAATATCAAAAAATCAACACAACGTTAATATTCAAGTTTTTACTTCAGCCGGCACTCCCAGAGTGCAACCCGTCGTTTTTTTTTAATTTTATTATAGTTTGAAAACAAGGAAAAATGTCTTACCCGTCTAACAACCTATAACCTAAAATTTCAAAGTATTCATCAAACTTTAACATCCAAACAATGAGGAAAACAACGGTATAAAAACCATAAAAATAATTCAACGGCTTAGGAACGATATCCTTTTTTAAATTGGCCACTACGCGGGTGAAATAAGAAAACTATTGAGTGAGGAAACCAATGAGTACTCGAAAAAAAGAACGTTTCAAGGCAATACAATTGACCTAATTTCAAGAGGCTTTTATTTTTATTTTTCGAAGTAATATCAAGGTTCGTTTTCCTCAATGCTAACGGCAACGGTTTCCTAATGCAAGTTTTACAAAACAGCGGGACTTGCAATTCCGGAAAGTTGGACGCATGTGCTTTAAGGGAAATATAATGGAAAGAAGAACTACACTAAAGTTCGAGCACTTACTTTCGTAGTTTCAGGCAAAACGAGTTTAGCAAGACTCGAATACTTAGTTGAATCGTTTTTACATTTTCTAAGCAGTCCATTTACTTGCAAGATGCAATCATCTTTTTAGGTTTTTAACCGACTCAAATAAAGGGAAAGGTTCTTAATTCGACTGTATGTTTTTTGTATGTTTAATAGTCTACCGATTTTGATAGTCCTTTTGAAGTGAAAACTTCTTAAGCGGCGTTGCGCACTTTTTTGGAATGGGTAAAAACTTCTAAACTCATGTCAGGACAAGGGACCTGATCGAAAATTCGTAAAACGCGCAAGACGCTTGCGCGAATATTCGTGTTGTCATGTTTGTGTACGATAGCGCAATAAATGAATATTGTATTCTATCACATAAATGATAGTACATTCATACTGATAATAAAAGCAATCCGTGCAAAATTATTCCCTAACCATTCCAAAATATCAAAAATGCACAACGTTAATATTCAAGTTTTCACTCCAGCCGGCACTCCCGGAGTGCAACCCGTCGTTTTTTTTAAAGGATAGGTAAAATTACCGATGTAGTCCCATATTAATATTATCAATATCCGACTAATGGTGTTTTAGTTTTACTCAATAGTGCATAAATTTACGCAGTCAAAAACTTCTACGAGGATATTGATCAAATTTATGTTGGACCATTTCGGAATCATTTGCTATCATTGGACGAAAGAATGATTAAATCACGATGAAACCTAATGAAATGGTTGGACTTGGTTTTTGCAGTTGTACTGCCCTTATTTACATGCCAGTTTTTCGTTACGTTTAGGAGTGTAAACCCTAGATAAATTTTCAAACTATTTCTCCACTTCACACGGTCTTCGGAATTTCTAAGTGGACGCTCTTTGGTTGGCCTCTTTTACGACCACAACGTCTGTCAGTTTAACAAAACTTGAGCGTACCACCTAAAAATGACTTCTTGCAGTTCATCTATAAATGTGCTAACATTTCCAATTGCTCAGTTATAAATGCATATTACATAGATCAACGCAGTGGTCATAAAAGTGTTATACATAAAGGGTCATTAAATAAACTTCATCACACAATTTTTCCTATTTCTTAGGCAAGACTCATATGCAACTTAATACAACATTCGTATACAACAAAATACAGTTTTTAAGTTTTTAACGTCTTGCAAAAAGAAAATTTAAAATGTTTTTTTAACTTTAAAAAAAAGTTTTTTTCACGCCCATTCCCCGAAGAAGTATGCAAAGGCACAACCAGGGGATCCACGACAAACCCAAGACACACTCCCACAGTGTGATAGATGGCAAGCCTATCTCCCACCGGGCACATGTTCAATCCCGATCAAGTCTTTTTATTAGAATAGTGGAAAAACCCAATTTCATTTTTGTTATCCGACCCGAAAATTGAACCCGAGACCTCATGCTAGTCTAGTCCAACAACTGCACCGCTATTCCAGAGAAGCGACAATTTTCAATTTAGAAAAACAATTTAAGCAATCCTACACTAACACAAACCACTAAAATTACAAAATATGGTCTTACCATTAGCAATCTGATAACCATAATAGCTCCTTTGAACAATAAATAATATGAATACTAATAGACATTTCACAGGTTGTCCACGTACGCCGGAAGTAGGCCACTGGCGGAAGTGACGTCAGGTAACTCGCGACCTTCTCTGCCGGATATTAATCATCCCGTGCCTGCTTGTTGGCCTCTTGTTGAATACCGGCCAGTACAATTTATTTTTTATAGAAACTGTTTACTAGTAATTAATTATGTCCATGGTATTTTTCAAATTTGGTATTGCTAAAAAAAGCATATGAAAACAATAAGCATTCTCTTTCGTAAGTATGCCTACGTTAAACTTACTCTTTAAAGCCGAGACACGACAGTGCCATCCACTGACGTTATGGTGGTAGGAATTAATATGGCGTGGTTCCTAAAAGAGCGAATTATCGACTTATAGTAGTATCTACAAGCCCGTATCGCTGAACTGATCCCGGGTGTGATCCCCGCGTCGTAACCATAAATTATAATTATTTTCTAGCTTTTAAATATTGTATTCAATCCATAGAAATCACCTTTGCTGCAGAAAAACCTTACAGATTGTTACTATTAATAATCTGTGTAACTGTCAAGACACAAGATTTTGCGACAATACGAGAATGATATTTTTACATTTACATACTATAAAATATAACATATTATATTCTTACTATTAACACACGCACGTACGCACGCACCACAAACGCACGCACGTACACACACAGGCTTGCACATCTTCAAGCTAAGTTATTATGGGGTTTTTACAGAGTACCAAGTGCCAAATTTCACAATCTTTGCAAACCTACTTGGCTTCCTTCGCGTTGATTACTCTATTCATACAAACAAGCAGGTTTCGGATTCTCTAAATAATACCCTCGGCTAAAACCACAACATATTTCTTAACATATTTTTTGGTGTAAAAATTAACCAAACGCGTCTGTGTACATGTATTATGAGGTAAAGTCTTAAGAAGAAAATGTTTATGATTATTCTTTAGGCAGTCCACAGAGCATTCAAATTTTGCTGTCACAGAAAGTAAGCAACTCAGTGACGTGAATTCACTCGCGGTCTTCTTTGACGGGTTATTAATCATTGCGCGCCAGCTTTTTGGCTTCTTTCACTTTGACAAGAGGTATTTATATTCCTTATATACATTTCTAATTAACCTGTAACATTATCGAATGGCCTATCTTATGGTTTTTTTTTTATGTGATAAGATAGCGAACTTACTTAGACATTTCTTCGGATGGTAAGAGAGTTCCGTTGCCTATAGACACAGATGACACAGTGATGGGAGCGTCTACCTTCTGTGGCAATATAGCAACAGAAACAAGTAAGACTTAGAATTCCAAGTTACTGTACCATCTCTCATCAGTTACCTTGTTAACAATAAATAATGGTCCATCGTACCTATGCTTGTTTTTTTCGAGAGGCCAGACAAGAAGGCAGATAGTCCATTTTACACTGGGAGTTTGGACCAACGAGTAAAAGATATAATAGAAATATAGTAGGTACAATGTAGCACATCAAAGTATTATGTATGTAGGTATAATATGCATTTCTTCATAAATTGTAGGCATAAAAATTTGAAATTGCCTAAACTAGTTTGCTATTTTGAACCCTTAAGTTAGTTTAAAACCAAAAAATTATTGAGAAAAATCTAAAAAAAAGTTAAAAGCAAAATTTCAATTTTCCATTTAAATTGGATATTCAGAAAAACAAGCATAGTGTATATTAGAACAGTGTATAAGTTTATGACTATTAAAAAGAACAAAAACAATTTTAATTAGACTTCATATATTTAAAATACGGGTTATAATTTGTACACAATTGATACGTGGAGCATGCTATAGCCACTACAATACTTAAGCTTGTATAAAATGACAAAGGTCTGGCTTTGGACGTAATCATAGGATCTTGAGCTGTGTAAACAAACAAATTCTCGAAACGATATTAAAGCTTTGTAATTATATAGCTTCACAGATAGAGTTTACTTCTAAAAGCAATTAGGCCAGTAATTGCACTACATTGCGTCTTGGAATTGTTGTGTTTACTTAATGCTATGAGCAACATTGTAGAGAAAGATAAGAAAAGCTACGTACGCTATCCCTAGTTACATGTATATTGAGTACAAATCAGGGTACTTATTTTAATTTGCATCGTCTTAGATAATTTTTCATGCTTTTCATGATTGGCACTTGGTGAGACTTCCTAATATTCATATTCTTAAACGGAGAAAAAGTTGTAATGTTTTACGTTTAAGCAAGTAGGTATAAGGTGTTTCTGCATTTTAAAATGTCAGGTTATGTAAACTTCTTGCTCTTTCGTTATAAAAAAAGTTGAAACAAAAGAGACAGGCAATTTTTAGGAGCGTCAAATTTAACGTTATTATGTGGCTAATTAAACGATTTATTTAGATAAACAAATTCCCGGAAGTGTATAAAAATGTTCCAAGTAAACTAATTTGATAGCACTAAGTGCATCCCGTCTCTTTCTTTCACATTGCGCAGAAGATAAATAGATATAATCTGTACCTACTGCATGTCAATACTGAAAATACAAGTCTGTCTGTTGCGCAATCACGGCTAAACTGCTTGACTGATTATGATGAAATTGATATGCACATAGTTAAATAACTAAGTTCAATAATATGCTAAAAAACTTACAAAAATTAGCCCCCAAGGGACTGTAATTGGGTAATTTTTTTTATCAAAATTATACTATGTTAACAAAATTGCGAGTAATCAGCTAGTTATAAACAAGTTTAAGCTCTGCGAGGCAGAATACGCAGCAGCTGTTCATTCATACATTATCACAAATATTTCAGTCAAAGGACCGCCACCCTTTTGTCACATTGGTATAAACCTAGTATCTATAGGCCATGATTATATCCTACTACCATCAGAGTAGCCGTGTACTTGTTCGTTGTTTTATCCCATACCAAAATAAATCTCATCTTAAAACCTTATCTTTAAATAATATGAAGATGACTGACTGACTCGGCAGAAGGTACTCCAAGCCTTTTCATTCCTTTCCTGCAGACGCTAAAATTATATTGTGCGAATAATTTCTTGGGCAAAGAGTTACAATACTTAGCCACTGGAATAATAAAAGAAGAAGCTCTTTGTTCAAGTATGTAAGCGAAAATTACTATATTACATGGTATATAATAAAAAACAACCTCATTAACTCCAAAAAAAGAAGCGAGTGGGTTGATAAAGCGTGATTCACTATAAACATAATCAAAAAGTACATTTCCGAAGCGGCCCCAAGAACACATCGCAATACACGAGGACAGATCTCTCCACGCAAAGATGATTCACGGTCTGGCCGCTGGACGGATCTCAAGGTCGTGACCAAACGCAAATAAGTGCAAGGACTCACTCGCTGAGATTACGTCGTTTTATTGCATCAGTCGTATTATGGAACACATCATAAACGACATTGCTTACACGGCATGACCGAATCAAAAACGAAAACTCAATTAGGTTTTCATATGGGTTTAAAGTTCTGCAAACTTCAAGATAGATATGCTAACAGTTACATGTTGACATCACTTAGTACATAGTATAACACAAATTCACGTCGTACTGTCTGTCCCTATGTATGCTTCGATCTTTAAAAAGCATGCAACAGATTTTGATGCGGTTTTTTTAATAGAGAGATTCAATTCAATTTAATATTTGGTATTTTTGGACTCCACCGAGATTATAGTGTTTCTGCCAACGTCAAGGTGGAGAGAGGCACGAAATAAACAAGCGTTTTCGATTCAAGAAGTTTTACACTATGTATAATAATAGATTTCTACCTATGCGAAGCTATAGGACCGGCTGCTGATATATTTATAAACAAAAACTATGACTATTTAAAAAGCAGTAAAACAACGATTTTCCGTACACCCAAACATGGTTATTGGTTAGGTATCTGTAAGTTATGGCACAAAATATATACAAATATTTTGACATTATAGTGTTATAAAACTAACACAACTGCACACAGTACCTCTACCTCTTTATATTATTAGATTGAGTAAAAAGAGCATTTCTGAAGTGGTCCCCATTCCCCATATTTCAACTAGATAGACACATATTGGTGGTAATTTTGTTGCGCACTCACTAAACTAATTTTAAGTTATCGCTGTCTTCTTTCAACGAAAGTAACTGAAAGAGACAAAACACTTTTAGTGCTGTCAAATTAGACGGTACACGTCATTTCTACATACGATTAATCTATCACTCGAAAAACGTTGATTAAAAACATCACCATTTGACATGTTCGGACTAATCTGACATGTCTAAAACGTTCCACCTCTTTTGTTTTTGTTTCATTTAAAAAAGACAGCCTGCATCTACAATAAGTTTAGTTTGTGAACAGCAGAATTACCACCATTATTATATATACCACGCAACTATGATTCAAGCTGGCTACTCAACTTATCTCAAGATCATGATCAAACGCATAAAAGTGCAAGGACACACTTACTGAGTTTGCGTTACTATATTGCCACGGTCGTGTAATGTAGAATTATTACAGGATAGCAGCAGTGAACAAAAACTAAAAAAAACGAAGTAATCTTGCATTCAGGCACAGTATAGGCCGCGATCGCAAATTATTTACAATCAAAAATCCTCGTGAGAATGTAACAAAATAATTAAATCGAGTGTCATTCGAGATTAAGTCCAAAAATTCTATCAAATTGAAATATGTCTAACTTTTTAAATCGAAAGCCCTTTTGCCGTGGCTATAAGCAACAAAGTATATAATATGCAGATTACAACAGCCTTACGACTGGTTATAAATATTTATAACTTTTATATTAGTGTATAATTTCGATTTACTTTAAAAAAAAATGTCGCGCGAGCAAAGCAGCTGCTACATTGTATCCCTCTTATTGAATCGGTTAATATATACACACGCTTATTAATAACAAACAATAGGGGGAGATAAATCAATCATTTCCTACGAATTTATTACTTTAAAACACTAGCCCAGGCAGGCGGCATCGCCCGTGCAGTTTAAAACCTCCGGAATTTCATTTCAATCGAAACTAGTTGTTGAAAGTACTGATTTTGGTAAAACGCAGCTTAAATTTTATATTAGCTCTTGTAGATCAAATTTAGTCAAAAAGTTTTATCTGTGATGCAGTTACAGATAAGCAGACTGCAGGCTAACCGATAAACAATGCCCTGATAACATTTATTTTCTAGTATATCTAAAACTAGTGCCCCCCCCCCCCCCGGCTTCGCACGGTTACGAAATATACAATAAAATAACTTCCTCTTCAATCACTTTGTCTATATAAAAAAAACGCATTAAAATCCATTGCATTGACATAGAGACAGATGAAGCGAATTTGTTTTATACGATGTAGTGATGTACATTGTACAAACATATCTAACTGAAACTGAAAACATAACCGACTAACCGCGAGGCTCGAGTTCGATTGCCAACGAGGGATCGCTGACTAAAACCCATAACACAAACATATACTTTATTATTATATTATAACAAACATATATTAATAAAGTAAATAATTCAAAGTCAACAAACTTTTTAATTACAAGTTTGATTGAAAACAGCCATTTCACTTCCTCCATTAACCTCTATTAATCTGATTGTAAAATAACTTCGGCAAAAGCATTTTATAATGAACAAAGGTTTGGAAGTTTGAAAAGGATTTTCATTATATTCGGCGTTAAATACGACTGTACCACGAGCGAAAGTCGTATTTTTTTCGATGTATCCAATATTTTGTTTAATTCCTCAATAATTACAAAAGCTTCAGGAACTTCACATTGGAACTTCTAGATTGAAAATTGACAACATCAATTGTGGATTCAAGCCGCTGTAACGTTAGTATTCGTTATCATTGTGTTCCGGATTGAAAGGTAACTTGACAATTATTACCACCGTTTATAGTTGGCATTTAATACAACTATTTCGTCGTCGTATTTACTGAACATATCACATCAAAATTTAGCAGGTAAGTACTAAGTACTCTTAGACATGGATAAGGGGTGAAACTCAAAACGTTAATTGGTATATAAAATGAATTAACATTAACGCGATGGCCGATAGTATTAAACCTTCGAAGTAGGTAGGTATGTGTTTTAGTCATCCCGAATTTTTTTCAAGTTATATGTTTTTTAGTTTTAGAAATTACACACATAACAGCATTCAGTATAAAATGACAAAATAACTTGAAATACAGAATGTAAAGAAATGTTTTAACGTACAGGTCATCACACATATACATACATATTTTCACGCTAAGTTCCTTCAGGGTAGGCAGAAAATATCGAATGCTAAGTGGACGAAGTTCGAAGTAAAATAACTTATATTAGTTCTATAAAGTATGAAAAATTGAGAATATATTTTTCTAAGGAAATAGGTATGTCATTTTACCTGTTTTTTACGAACGTTTTTTCTATTTACCAAGAAATTCAAATAACAAGAAACACATCAACTAATCGTTTATATGAAAAACTTGACATTATGTATAATTATCTTATAATTCACATACATGTACCAACTGCGCAGTAGTGAGGTAACAATAGTGAGTAAATCATGCATCTCATAAAAATAACAACTAGTTGGTAGAGTTTCGCAGCGATTCACCCGGATTGGTACCACCGCCTTACCTATTCCTGCCGCCATAACGTCGTGACGTATTCCGGTTCGGAGGGTAAGACAGCCGGTAAACTTACTTTTGCTCGAGGCCTAATATCCCGGCCTCAGGTTGGCAACGCACCATTACCAGCTTTGGTGACTCTAAGCGGCGGGAATTTCTTACATGAGGAAATTCGTCTGCTTATTTGCCTATCAATATCATAAAAAAACCTACTATGAAACTATAATAAAAGAAAGACCTAATATCATTTCCAAATACTGCTAATTCACTCTAATGTACTGACCTCTCTTTCTGAGTCTTTTGATTTCAGTTAATAAAAGTCAAAACGAAAGAGAGGTCAGTACATGAGAGAAAGTCATCAGTACTTGGTCTTTGTTAGGAGAGTAACCTCCAATAGTATTATAGCTTTATTGTACCTACTATATGTACAGTCAAAACCAAAAACCCATACATAAATGTAGTTTATATCGAAAATTCTACTTGAAGCTGTTGTATATTGTAAAGTAAGTTAATGTAAACGAACAAAATAAATCAAAAATATATAAACAATTGTAAAACACACTAAGAAGAAACCAACGATGTTCCCGTTGCTAAGTAATTAATTAACATACCTAAGATATTAACGGTTGGTAACCAGCTTGAGGCTGAGATTTTAAGTTCGTATTACCTACTAACACAAAAGTCCATACCACTTAACCAAACCTAGTAATGGTGCGTTGCCAACCTAAAGCTAAAAAGAAATGTAAAGCACTTCGCATAAGTACTGACTACCCAACTACAAACATGCAAAACGACGCACAAGATAGCATATATTCGAACAAAATGCACAATATCAAAAGGCAATAAAATTTTCCCTTTTACTACGTATATGGAAACGAAAACATGTTATCTGATCGCGTGTTCTTCCGATATCACCGTTTCACACATTAATGAATGTAACACAAGGCCTTGGATCGCGCCATATCAGTCACAGAGTAGTAAACATCATAAACTCCAGTACGTAAATACTACTTTAATGTTTTCGTATAGCATCACAAAAGTAAAACGCAATATCGTTTAATGTGATGTAAACAAACTCGTAAGAAGTGTAATTAATATATCTTCACGCCTATATACCAAAAGAGTTAGGCAGAAGCACAAACAAGACACACACGGCTAGCCGAAAAAGCCACGACCCACAATGTGATAGATGGCAAAGCTATCGCCAACCGGACACATGTACAATCCTGAGCAACGTTATTTTTATTAGAAAATTGAATATACATATCTTTAATTATTTTTGTTGCCCGACCTAGATATTAAACCGTCCAGGGTTCGTCTCAAGAAGTCAAGTCCGACGCCGAACCGCTAGATCACAGAGGCGATTAATAAAAAAAACTAACATTGCATTGTACAATTTACGATAAGCAAAACAGATTTATTTTTGTAAAAGAGAGTTATAACAAGCACACCGCTCTCCTGATGGTAGAGACAACTGTGACCACCATAGTTGTTGCAGGTATGTCCATGTCCTTTGGCTGGGGTGTTAGGCGCATTGCTCAAACCTACAGGCTACCTCACCCTACGGATCGCAACATGATAGACAAGACGTTGGATCCTAACCGGACAAGTTACTGCACAGCACTCTATCACCAGTGGTGTTATTAGTACTTAAAAAAAACCCTAGTACTTACTTATATTTAAACCTATACTCGCCTCTTACGCCACAAACTGGATCTCAGCGATTTCGGGGCGGTGGCGAGAGCGGCGCGATCTAACACATAGATTCTTATTGAAATGAACTGGATGTCAGCGGAGCGGGCAGCGGCGCCCAAGCGACGAGCGACAGTCAAGCGGTCTCCCTGCGATTGAATCAACGTTGTGCTGTTCCCCTTTGTATTTAATATTTGTCGATAAATTTACGTACGTCGCAGCATTTTACCGCAGGGAATAATTAGTGAAATTTTTGTTAGATCACCAATTTGGAAAAGCAAACATTTGAATAATAAAAAAATACTATAATATGTGTAGGTAAGTTTTAAATTATTGGACTGTGTAGTTCCTACAATAAAATATATTAATCATAAGTCTCTCTCCACCCATTCCTGTATAATCGTGCAACTTGTTAGGGTATTGTAATAAATTATACGAATCAAAAGCACTCGGTTCAAAAGATGTTGCCGCCGTATCGACACCGTGCTCACATCAAACACAACACTTCGTCGCCGCGACACGAGCGATTTGGCCGCTGACATCGAGTTCGGGCACAGCTCGCCGCGCCCGCGCCCGCCCCGCAAATCGCTGAGATCCAGTTTGAGGCCTGACGAGCTGCCTGGCAGAGAGACCTGAACCCTTGATAATATTTTGTACTCAAAGAGATCTGAGCCCTTACCAAATCTGGGCTTTGAATTCGGTAGTATCTCCGTAAATTATTCGTATGAAAATTTTAAAGGGTACATCTACTAGTAATTAAGAGAACTAAATTTTATACAAAAAGCTCTATAGCTTGTGATACGTAAACTGCAGAACGTAATCTATAGCAACTCGAGGTAAATGCTCCGGTATCTGCGCCGCTTATAAAAACGAAGATAAATATTCCAATATTTAATTAATATCTAATATTATAACTACATCACATTATAAAATTATTAATATTGTATAATAATTAATTAAGATTAATATTAAACCAGACGGGAATACCAACATTTTTTTTGGTTTTTGGTATTTTTGTCACCTTGGTTAGAATATATCAACTACAATAAGTATAGTGTTAACTGCTGCAACAGTGTTGATCTAAATTTAATTAAATGAAGGTTAAATAGTCGATCCACAGATAATAAAGGTCGTGTTTTCTCATAATCCGTTACGTACAATCAAAAGTTAAAACGCAACTTAAAGAGATTCAAGCGAAATTTTGGGCGTAGATTAGTATTATGTATAAACTATAGATTATGTATGAACTATTTAGTACTATATACTAGACGACATGGCAAACTTCGTATCACTAGACAGTAAAAGCTTCTTACAGCTTGTATGGAAAAAGTAAAGTATATTTTTTTGCAGTTTTCCCGGTTTTTCTAGTCGCAAGAACCTTCTTCTAAAAGTAACTAACACAAGAAAAATATAACTAACGAAACTGATATATCCGTTCAGGCGTGGTGTGATGACCAAGGGAAATGCGGTAAGCACAAATAAACAAACAGAAATACATACAAATCTCTGACATGTCGGGGATTGACGTCCAAAATCTGAATTCGAATCGACGTCATTTTCCGCTCAATCGTTATAAGGCTCCCATTGATACAATCGATTAACAAGGCAGTCATGGCTATATTTTGCCAAAATCAATCCCCATACCTGCATCATTACGTAAAACGAAAGCAAAGTCGAAGTAGCTACTGTAGCATCAACTTTGCTGTATCTCAAGGCCATGTTAACCCAGTTGCAGTTCCGAATCAGCTATCCTTCCGACATACTATGTCGCAAAACAAACTCAGTCGCTGCTATTTACCAGGTTCGTGTTAGTTTAGTATTTACTAAGTAGCATTACCCTACATAAATACGAACTGTAATTAACTTCTACTTCCAAAAAAGTGGAATGAATATGAAGCATGGACCAGCACCATTTAAATTAAATAAAATTTAAAGGAACCCATACAATCTTTTAACTGTTTAACTGTTCGATACGCAAAAATGATTTGTTTCTTAGTGTATCGCTGTGGAATCTATAGTCTACATCAGTGTTTCGGAAACATAACGACTTAAAGACTTCTAATAGAAAACTTTATTTTTCCAAAAGTTGAGCAATGCAAATGCAATGCAGGCAACGGAATATTGCTGCTAGTGGCGTAGCTAAGCTTAAGCGAAGTGAGCCCATATTTATAGGGGCCTTACAATGTCAACCGACTCAAAACCCCTAGTTTATTTTTCAATTAAATAAAAACATTAAAAATATTGTCTACAAATGTCACAGACACGCTTTCTGCGCTTCGAAGCCTTGTTACGTGATCCAAGTAAGGGCGACACTCCATTAGGGATGAGTCGTCGCTGCGTCGTTTTTCATATATCCAATCTACACATTTCGTTGCGACGACCACATCAAAACTCAACGAACTAATGGGGCCTTACTCTAAACGTAACAGCGCCAAAAAAGGCTTCTTCTGTTCAAAGATCAAACAAAAGAAAAGGGATTCCCTAATTCGATTTCGCCCACATTTATAAATCCACGCTACGCCCCTAGTGCAGTTGTTCGTTGGGGTAGAGATCGTTTGCCATCAGGTAAACTGCTGTCTTGATCATCTCCTTAAAAAATATATGTGACATCAGAAACAACAATAATAAATGAGTCGCAACATGTAGACTTTCAATAAGCCACGCCTGTGATTCATCTGAGCTATTGTTCAGGCTTATATACCTTGCATAGATGTCACTGTTGCTTGGCCCCATATAGGTACAGTTATGGATAAGCTATGCAATAAAGCTATTCCGTAATCTTTTGACTTTTCCTCATCGTAAAACAACTAGTTTTATATACAAAATGTCATTCAAATATTACGACGCAATTCAAAATAAAATTATTCATGACACAAAAATTCGCATAAACTGTTTACCTTATTTACAGTTCTATCTCATTTAGCTGGAATTTGTTATCGGATTAGTAATAGCTATCATAGGATCTCTCTTTCCTATAACGTTGACGGCATAAGTTTTTTAAGGGCCCTAGCGCACGAGGCGAAAATAAATATTCCTTATCGTTTTTCGTGTTTTTTTCAACTGCGTTTATAAACTATTACGAAAACTCAGTCTTCTTAATAGTTACAAAATTACAATTTTTGACTTTCGAATTCGACTTATAGAATTTATTTTTAGAACGAGAGAAATTTACATTCCTGAAAATGTATTAGTGTTCTAGTAGTAAAAAACATAGCATTTATATTATATGAAAAATATATGAAAATTAAGAACTTGACTCCATTCATTCATCCATCACCGTCCACAACGGTAGCGTTACGCTTGAATAAATTAGGAGCTGATCTGTAGTTAGTTATTCTTGAATCTCTATTTCATGAAAACTGGAAATTAGAATCTGATATGTCGTTATAGATACTATTGAATACAATACTAGCGGATTATTAACATTTTTTAGAAAAAAATCAATAAATCCGATAAAAGTTATTATATTTATTTAAAGTTTAATATCAATTGAATGTTAATAATTCGTAAGTAATGTGTTCAAGAGTACCTAAAATGAGAGATTCGAATTTCCAATTCGCATTAAATCGAGTGTCAATAGTAACCCTCGATACAGATATTAAAGGGGACATGTCTCATTTTGATACCAAAATAATTACAAGAATCTTTGGTCACTGTAATCTTTGGTCACTATCGTTCGCTGACTTGATCGCTTCTGTTAAGACTTAGCTTAATATTTGTACAATACAAATACAATAAAATAAGGAATTAAGATTTCTACTTTAATATATTATAAAAAACACCAGATAAAAAGACGCGTTCAATCCATCCAACTAGTTTTGATATATGTAAAATATAACAGGTACCTACATATTTTTTATTCTAAAAAAAAGTCTAATCCAAAAAATAACGATAAATGAACTAAAGTTGATATGGCAGTTAAACTTCAAAACTTAACTGCGAAAGAAACATTATGATATCTAAGTTCTCAGGTGCTGAGAATCAGTGACCGGTCATCAGTGAGAATAGACCCTACAACTCTAGAGATCGACCTTGCTCTTGAAGACTGGTTCACGCGCCCATAATGGCCTCCACTAATACATAATATCATTGATTTCTAGTCGATTGCGAATCGCTTTAACGATAAAACCAAACCATCACATATTCGCATAATTAGACAACTCAATCTACAAAAAACATTTATATTAGAACTGAATGGGGCTCTGCATGAATTTAAAGTAACTTAAGCAAGATTGTGGAACCCCTTTTAACTTATACTTGTAAAAGAATAAATTATTACAGCAATACTCTGTTTTTAGTAATGGGGACAAGTGACCATGAAATTAGGCAAATACGTGTTTAATGACATTTACAAAACGAGGGCGAACAACCTTCATCCGTTATCATACTTTACGTCTATAACGATAACAGTAACCTTTACAAGAACCACCTGCTTGGGTGCTAACTAAATATCAATAAAAGTAATCGTACTCAATGCTACTATGCTCTATACCAGGGGTGGGCAAATTCTTTTGACCGGGGGCCGGTAAATTAAAAAAAAAAATTAGTGACGGGCCAGTAAATTAAAATTAATCTTGAGGCAGGCCGGTTAATTAAAACACCTAAAAATAGCAGTAAATATTACGATTATAAAACGTTGTAAAAAGATAACATAAGGCAATTTTTTTTTATTTTACAATCGTTTATTAAAATAAAATCTATTTATGAAGTCTTAACATATGAAATAAGCAATATAATATGTTTATATATATGTTTATATATATGGTTATATATATATATGTTTGAAGTATCGATTCAGTATCTTAATTGTTCAAATTTCAATATTCTTTTAACATTTGGACCATTAATTTTTTTAAGGAGGTTCATATTTTTTCTAAAAAAACCGTCGTCGGGCCGAATTAAAACGTCTCACGGGCCGGATCCGGCCCGCGGGCCGTTATTTGCCCACCACTGCTCAATACGTATAACTAGTAAGCCATACTAACATTATAAATGCGAAAGTTTGTCTGTTGCTCTTTTACGGCTGAACTAAATCGCTAAACCCACTTTGAAATTTGATAACCATATAGGTACAGAACAGCTTGTTCAAACAAAAGCTACTTTTTAAAAAAGTCGAAACCGTAGGGACTAGTGCCGGGAATGAGAATTTATATTGAAATCTATTCTACGCTGATGAAATCGCGGATAATAAATAATAAATAAATATATATCCCTGGACAACTTACACTAATTGAATCTAACCCCAAAGTAAGCAAATTATATGCATGTGTTATGGGTGTTAGTCAACGATACTAATACATAGAAACTTAAATAAATACCAGAATAAATTTAATAAAAACCCAGACCCGGAAATGCAGACATCTAAATGTTCATCACACAAATGCCTGCCCCCGTCGGGAATCGAACCCGAGCCTCGCGGTAAGTTGATGTAGTTAGGCGAGAACGCTAGCCACTCGACCAACGAGGCGGTCAATACAACGCGGATAAAACAAGGTAAGCTAATAACTGTACAAATTAACAATATCATGTCGCCTTAAGGAAATATCATTTCCATAACGTGTCAATCTAAAGAATTAAAGCAGAAAAATACCGATTCCTTATTTATTACCACATCCTGAATAACATCACTAACTAATGCAACTCATAAACATCTTTTTAGAACTAATAGGATCACATTTATTTAAGGCCCCACATGAGAACCATGGCCTAACTTTTGAAAAAAGAACCACCAAAATCCATTAATTATTCGGTCAAGTCACTACGTACCGAACATACGAAAAAAGAGTGCGTGTACTCATGTACGCACGTAATAGTTATATTTCTTTGGCGTAACAATCCAAAAATACCAAATAAAAAGGTTCGCAACTAACTTCAGGGTGTTCCTTTTTTCTGTCGGTAGCAACTAACTTCAGACTGTCACATTTATCTGTCAGTGGGCGCGCGCATCGTAAAAATTCACTCTCATCATTTTTCCCAATCGCGCCAAAAGAAGTATAGCTTCAAAAAATTTATGGCGAATAAACAACCTCCTCATTTTTGGAGTCAAAATAAAACGGCGGCATGGAACACTCAGTTAATTGAAACCCATAATATGACAACACGGTAGAAGCCTACCAACAGAATTTCGAAGCGTAAGCAGTAACACTCACGAGAGCTGGATCTGTTTTCTCGCCATTCATTATTTGTGCGCAAAAAACTACTCACCGATATTAATAATTGGTTATCTACCTGATCATCCCTAAAACTAGAACATAAAGTGCTTATAGGACAAGATAACGTAGATTTATATAATACAAAAAAAGTAAACGAGGGCAAAAGATCACACAAACGTGCCTACCAACAGAATGTCGAAGACTCGTAAGCAGTAATACACGCGAGAGCTGTTTTCTTGCCATGCATTATTTATACGCAAAAAACTACTTATTTAAATATTACTAAAAAATATATTAATAATTTGTTAACTACTAAAAATAGAACAAGTAAAGTATTATTACGACATGATGACGTAGAAAATATATAGAAATAATACAAAAAAGTAACAAAGGTACACATATATATAATTGGTAATAATAGGGAGATTGGTCAAGAATTCACAAAAGGTTCATAAATAGACTAATCCCTTTTCAAAAGAAAACCTGTCCACAAAGAATGAATTTAGTTGATATAACAAAGAAAATTCCTAATAAAAACTCTCAAGTCATGAGAAACGTTCCACATTATTTCTATTGGTTCGAAGGGCGCAATGA
>NJDC01000077.1:30562-52757 GCA_002245475.1 Calephelis virginiensis | reverse complement strand
TCAACAAGATATTAAAATTTATTACGGTCGAATTTCGACCAATGGACGACCACTAGTATACATAAAAATGAATCTCTATTTCCCTTGGTCATCGCATTAAGCGTGTTAGTTATTATCACAAGAATTATATGAAGAGAAAAACCGAGAAAATTGCATTTTTCCCATACGAACAAAGTTCGCCGCGAGAGGTAATTTCTTATAAAGTATAGTAAAATATATCTTTTATTGCGTAGTCGATAAAACAACATCATAAAAATCATTTTGGCCGCAATTCCTGTATTATTCTGGGACTGCTAAAATTATCGTTTCGTTAGTAAATATTGCCGTGGAAATAACCTTGTTTATTGGATTTAAGATGTCTGTTTTCCTGCTCTGTTCTTGACCTTATTCGAGCGATTCATTTTTATATTATAGATTATTATTAAGAATACACACATTGGTTCCATAATATTTTTTATGATATTGGAAGGAAAACAAGCAGAATGATGGATTTCTTGATGGAAAGAAATTCACGCCTAGACACACCAAAGGTGATAATGGTGCGTTGCTAACCTGAAGTCTGGATATTATTCCTCAAGAAAAAGCAAGTTTACCAGCTACCTTATACTCCGAACCGAAACACGTCGACGGTAAGCACTGACGTAATGGCGGCAGGAATAGGTAAGGCAGTGGTACCAATCCGGGCGAGTCACTGCGAAACTCTATCACCTAGTCAAATATCACGGTGCTAGTGACGGTAAGCCTATGCTCGCCTTTTACGAGCGGCCTGGCAGAAAGGTAGATGGAAAGGAGCTCGGACCAACACGGGGGAAATTTATGCGTTTGTGATACTGCTATTATTGAAGCAATAGCCAAAACCAATAGATACACAATGTCGTAAAATTATAAATCAACCAAAGTCATCAACCAACCTAAAGGAAATCTTTTGAGGTATAACAAAAAAAACTCGGTCAAGCTTAATTTGTTTAGTAAAATGTAAATCCCTACTAACATTATAATACGTAAATGTATTTTAAACGTATTATAAAAAGCTAGGAGAAGTTAGGCGCACATGTAAACGAATTTCTGTAAGAAAGCTATGGAACACGGGCAGGGTCACAGGCAATAGTTCAAGTTAATCTAAGAATATCAATTCTGATTGCCGTAGTTCGGCTTCTTCGGCTATATTCGTCAAGCTTTAGAAATACGAATGTATTTTAAAGATATCTGTATATAGAGTTGTTATTACATAATTAATCATTTCGCTTAAACTTAGATTAAGTCAGCCAATTTAAAAATAAAAGTATAAAAAAATGCTTTTATGATGTAAAGGAATTACTTGCTCAGTCATACACGTACTTATAATTATATGAAAAAAATATATATTTGCAAATGGTTTGTTGTATATTTTTTTGGAATTGACATACTTATTGGAATTGACATATTTATTGGAATTGACATATTTATTAGAATTGACATATTTATTGGAATTGACATATTTATTAGAATTGACATAGTTTAGTATTTAATTTTTACATATCTAATTGAATTAAATAATTTATTTTAATTGAATTATTAATTGTAGTTTAAATTTAATAAATAGGTACTACAAATGCATCATAAATTATCTGATTGAATTAAATTATAAAATATAAATAAATTCAAAAGAAACAAATGAAAAGGTAATAATTGACAAATTTAAACAATGTTTTTATTTTTGATATGTTTTATTAAGAGATAATAATGTTAATATAGCATTAAGAGATAATAATGTTAATATAGCCCTAAATAAAATTTGTATACCAGTTAAGTCTGGTGAAATAGGCGAAGCATAAATGATTGTTATAACACCTCCATGTACCCTATTATTTATGCACAAATAAAGAATTATTATTATTATTATTAAAGTGTAAAGTCGAAGCGCATAATTTAAATAGTAGTACTATAAAAGGCTCCTGTGTTTTGAAAGGCCTACAGTTTTTCCATAGCTTGAATAACAGTTAGTACAGTCTTACTGAGCTTCACATCACAGAAACCAAACTTAGCTTGATTGCAAGACACCCATATCTTCTTTGTTTAAAGAACTTGGTAACAAATTTCATTGTACTAAGAATTCCTCCATGTTCCAGACAACACCCACTGGATTACCAAGTGTTATTCAACAAATCCATCATCGTTTTTCCCGCAAAATGTCCATAAATATTTTCTAATAAAAATAGAGTATATTCAAGCAATCCAGACCATGAAAATCGAGCTCACAGGTATCGGCGCGCCGCTTTGAATGTCAATATGTGATTGAACACAATTCGAATATTTGCAGACAAATTCCCTTCCACTGGCTAGTCTGACAAAATTTATGACAAATTTAACTATGCAGTACCTACACTACGCTCAAGGTGTAAATATATTAAAATATTTTTATCTTTAAATAATCATATGAGTAAGAATCCTCAACCCCAATATCCACAAAAGGGTAGACAGAGGCACAAAATATAAAATATAAGTAATAAAATTTTAATTTAAAACACAAGTGCGATATGATCGTTTTTCTATGTTAGAACTTGCTGTGCCGTCGAACTTCGTTCCACCCGTTCAGTTTGTATGGGAGAATGAAAATGTTGTTTTTACTAGTTTCCTCGCAGTTTTTCTCTTTTTCTTATCTTTTAAACCTCCCCTGGACTTAAACAAAAGATTCCTACCAAAATTAGCCAAATCGGTGCAGCCGTTTTCGAGTTTTAGCGAGACTAACTTACAGCAATTGATTTCTTTTATATCATATATTATAACGATTAGCATAGCAACTATACTTAACAAAGATAAAGTTAATATCATTGGACACAAACTGTATTTTTGTCTATGTTAAACATAGATACAGATAACAATCAGAATTCGAAACCTTCAAAGTAGAAAATGTAAATAAAACCTAATTGGATATAAGAAGATGGTAAATAGTTGAGAGTAAATATGTTATTTCTTCTAAAAATAACTAAAAATAAAGAAAGGTATTTTCCCTGAATGATACCACCTACGCACAAAACGAAACTCAAACAAAGCTTAAGTGATCAAACGTGGCAACATTTTGTACCTCGGCTTAAATGAGTTTAAGAAAACTGGAGTTATAAGTTGGATTTATTTTTGGATTACCTTATTATTGCGCAATATCAAACAGACTGAGACAAGCGGAGAAACCTGACTGATCTTGACCGCCTCGTTGCCCGTTGGTTAGCATACCTAAGCTCCTAACTCCACTAGGAAATCGCGAGGATCGGGTTCGATTCGCGACGTGTATTTGTTTAATGAACATTTAGATGTCTTCATTTTCGTGTCTGGGTGTTACTTAAATTTATTCTGGTTTTTATTTAATTATTTCTTTATATTACAATATAAATATAAGAAATTGTTGTCAGTTACACCATTTACAACTCAAGAACGGCGGAACCGATTAGGCTAAACATTGATGGGGAGGTAGCTTAGAACCAGGAGAAAGACCTAGGATATTTTTTATGCCGTTCCATTCTGAGGAAACTGGGAAAAACAACATTTTAATTTTTCCCATACAAACTGAACGGGCGGGACGAAATACGCGGGAACAGCCAGTTTTGTATAAATTTTCCAGTAAATCGTATTTATTTATTGTTTATAAATATTACTAATTACACTTTTTTTAATGATATAGGATGCATGTGTCTGGGTGGGTAAGTAAGGAATCCCAAGGACAGTAAGCTGATAAGTCTCAAGAGCATCGTTCAGTTTCTTGAAGCTGTCGGCTTTGGTCAACTTTTACGACATACGTTCTTAAAATTGGCAACGAGGTCCTCGGGGTAGCTTTATCCGATTTATCCAACTCCATTAATCGCACCAGTGGGCAGTCCACAATGCCAGTAATCGCAGATCACAGTAAAAGTCAAAGACGAGCAATTTTTTTTAACTCCAAATAAGTAAATTGTATGAATGTGTTGTGGGTATAAGTTAACGATACACAGACATAGATATAAAGATTTAGATGTCATAGTAGAAGATCCGAACCTACATCAACCTTCACTGGAGCTGATAATACAATTAAACATATTTCATAAGAAATTTAGTATATTAGAAATCATATTAAAAAGCGATGCAAAAAAATCTTGGACAAATTATTGTAATTGTTTTTTAAAAAATATTTTTTCATCTTTCCGATTTTATTTTGGAAACAACTTTATAAAACAACCCGTATGTTGAAATATTTTTTTAATATCCAATTTCTGCACATTTTATACATCTAAAACTTTAGGCCAGCCTACAATATTCTTATACTTAATAATGCAAACTTATAAAATTAATATACCAAATACACTTGGTTTTTCCAATTTTCTAATAAAAAAATGTTGCTCGGGATTGGATATGTCCCCGGTTGGCGTTAGGCTTACCACCTATGACGTTGTGGGACTTAGTGTCTTTGGCTAGTCGTGGGTGCCCTGGTTGTGCCTCTGCCTACCTCTTTAGGGATATGGGCGTGAAAATATAAATTTAATATATCAAATTTATAATAAAATATGTTCCATCCTATTATCAGCTCCGTCCAGATCAACTTAAGTTCAAATAAGTTAGAACATAAACCTTAAATAAATTTAATAAACACCCAGACCCAAAAAGACACCAATAGAACTTGTAATCTCGCCGATAGTCGTTGTTTTGTATGTACGCTAACCTCGCGATCAATGAGGCGGTCCACTTACTTAACAACCAATATACTTAAATAAACTAGGTAAGGTACTACGTCCTAAGTATTTACCCGGCCTAATTGCGACGCTTTATTACTTACACGATACTTCATCAAGTGAAGCATTTAATGCCAATTTCCGGCGAGCACATATTTTAGTGGAAAATTGGCAATCACCTTGGCCTATGTCAGATCGGTTTATTTCCTTGGCAATTGGCAATTATGGTTTAAAATCTTTTTATATCTATTAATTCTTGGCAAGTCCAAGAATTAATAGATATAAATCGTTCGAATTATACAGTTCTTTTAGACTTTATTTATAAAAATTACGTACAATTAAATCAATCAAAACCCTATTCGTTTTCATTAATTGGTTTTCCAATTTTTATTACATAGCTAAAAATACCATACATAGCCTATTTGGTTCAATTTCTCTTCAAAATAAATATTTTCTTTTGCAAGTAAAGCAAATACTAACGATTAAGGTCATAGTAAAAAATAATTATTTAAGAGCAGCAAAATAGAAAAAAAAAGTTCTGTTTCAATAAGTAAGTCATCTAGGTACACAAAAATTTTGTATTTTCCATTATTTCCCTGAGATTCCTTTAGATTAAAAAGAAAGAAACGGTCACAATTCCTTGCAAACCAACAAAAAATAAAATTGTAGGCAATTACAGAACCTTTTTTTTTTTTAAAGTGTGGAAAATCCCAACGGATACTTATGTCGATATATTCGAACCGACTAAAAACCGCACTTCGCGCCGCCCGGCAATTACAGAACAATTACAGAACCTAGTTCAGAAAAGCTGAAAATTCAAAACCGCTATAACAAAATTACAACAAGAGAGAGAAAAATATATTATAACATTATATCCAAAACAGTTTCGAGCAGGTTACAACTTCAACGTTAACAGGTTTGATTTATTTACCATGTAACTCACAGATATCTTTGAAGATGACTGAATTGAAGCTATCAAACGCTATTACCATGTAAATGTGACCTTGCGGACATTGTTTTAATTTCTGTCAAGGGCTATGTCTATGCACAGGAAAGGGAGCGTGACCTAACACTATGCCCTGCGGTATGCCATAAATTAAACAACAAAGACTCTTATCTAAATAAAAATAAATTGCTAAGTGTCACTAAGCTGAATACTCGAAAACGGATGGACTAGTTTGAAATAGAAAAAAACAGCACATAATAATTTTCTATAAAAACTGTAACTTATCAGTCAGTCAGGAGCTACGAACTGGAATGTAGTACCGAACAATTTAACACTTAGGACATTTTATTCCTAAACAACTTAACAACAGAAGCTTTCAAATATTTTATGTGGTTAGTTGCAGAATGAACTTAAACATCTTAATAGTGTCTTCACGTCCATATCCCCATAAAAACAGGCAGTAGCAAAACTAGGGCACTGGACCGCTAGACCACAGAGTCGAAACATTTTAAACAATACTATTTGTTTATTTTTAAATAGATCAATAAGATTTCATCAAATTTAGGCATTAAAGGTTTATAATAAATCTTTTCAGTTTTCAGTAGGCTTTAAAAGGAGTTTATAATCGATTAATTACATCGATTCCTTTTCTATATAAAGAGTCGCAAACGCTTTGAATACATTTGCTTAATGTATTCAAAACGATTTGATATTCAACCTTAATTTGACTGGCAAAATAAATTTTAGACAGATTTATGGAGGAAGAAATTCAAAGCAGAAATTCTTTATTAAAGTGACGAGATTTGTTATTGTGTGTTCAGTCATTTGACATCCGGATATAATGACTTCATTTCCCGATTATTCTTAAGGTATTATTCTACCAGTACGGTATTGCATAACTTGCTGGTATAGTGATCTTATTATTTGTCAGCTAGTGTGTGATGTGTCGCGTAAGTCATGGATACTAGTAACATCTATGTCATTAGGCGATAGTTGTGTCTTACCATCAGGGAAACCACCTATTTGTTCCTTAGATTATAACAAAAAAAAGTCTTTAATGATTCAAAACTACATTCGCAGTCGTATCAATTTGCCATTTACAATACGTTACTAATTCACGCCTAATTTACGTATTGTTTCTTAAATGATCACTGAATACATTACAGGAATTAAGAAAAAATCTTGAAAGCCTTGACCCATGTGATTCCTGACTCCTGACTGAAGAGGGTGAGTCTTGGAAGTTCCTGAGTAGATTTACAACACAATTCCCTAACTTTCGAGAATTTCAATAGTTACATAATCTGCAATATCAAAGTAATAAGATTTATGTACTGACATTGCTTTATGCTAACGCTAGTCTCGTGTGTATTCGCAGCGAGCTTTTTGAATATAAACTACGTTGCCAAGAATTTAATAATGCAGGAAAGTGTCCTGCGTTTCGAACAAGATTAAGATAGGAAAACCCTCGTTTGTGACAAGCGCTTACTTAGGGCGAAGTCGCTAATGCCCGTTTTCTACAGGCAAGAAATGAGTTGTTTTATTTACGGATCGTTAATTTTTATTATAATAATCGTTACATTTTGACGGTCAACATATCTAACTACAGTCACTCGTTACACGTAAATAAATCGTAATGCGTCGGTACTTATAGACCAACTACCAGACCAACCTTCAAGAAAAGAGCGTACTCATTCCTTAAAAGTCGGCAACACATCTGTGACACTCCTGGTGTTGCGGATGTCCGTGGGCGGCGGTAATCACTTTCCATCAGGTGACACACTTGCTCTTTTGCCTCCTCTTGTATTGAAAAAACCTATGAATTATTTATATTTATGGATTATGCTTCGTTGATTATAGCAACAGTTGATTATATATAAAGCTATTTAATTATATACACGAATGGACATGCAATATACATTATTTTTATAGATATTAAGTCTTTGGCAAGGCACATGCAACTTTACACTATTTCTAAAATGTGAATTCCCTAACACTTCAGCATTTGTTTGAAACAAATGATGGTGTTTTTTAACAAATACACATACTGCCAAAGTATATAAACAAGGTAAAAGTTAAAATGTTGAGTGACTTAAAAAGTTGTTTGCGTGAATGTGTCTGATTAACATTAAATATCGCTCTTATACACTTCTTTTGAACTCTAAAGATTCTAATTAAATCTACAGAATTTCCCCAAATGGGGATGCCATATCGCAAAACAGAGGAAACATATCCATGATAAGCTAATAGAGATGCTTTTAAGCCTATCACTTCTCTAATTCTTCTTAAAACATAAACAAACCTATCAATTCTATTACAAAGAGACTCAATATGCATTTTCCAGTTACAGAATTTATCAATTTTTATTCCTAGGAAGTTCGTGAAGTCTACACTTTCTATATTTATACTAGCTGTTACCCGCGGCTTCGCCCGCGATAAATTGAGATGTAAGCTATCCTATCTCTCAAGTTGGATCAAACTGCACATGGTGTGCGAATTTTATTATAATCGGTTAATCGGTTTATTATAATCGGTTAACATCTTTTTTTCCTACAGAATTTTTGAATTCCCAACGGCGGCGGTTTGAAGATAATCACGCTTATTTAACGCACTAGCAATATTTTGTTGTAGCAATTTAAATTTATTCTCGAAAAAACTGTTTATTATTAATGATGTTTTCAAAATGATTACTTATTTTAGGTTTAAAATAATATGGTATAGTACCTTTTTTGTGCCTAGTGACATACTCTAGTACCTGTTCATTTTTTTTTAAATAGACAAGTAGTAGACAAAAGTAATATGGTATAATCCCTTTTTTAATGATGTTAGATGCTTGATTTTTATTAGTTGTCATTATTCTCTTAAGACGCTAATTTGTTTAAGTTTTATTTGTAATCTGTAAATGTCATTTTTGGCTTATCTAAAGTTTTCCCTGTTTTACTGCTTGAAAAGGACAAATACTTACTTTTGTTATCCTGATAGTTTGTTTAAGTTTTCAATTTATTATACAAACACTCAATGTAAATTTTGTGTTTGAAATGTTTATATTGCAATAAGTAACTATCAATATCATTGAAAGTACAGTTATTATAATGTTCTTAATTTATTTTTAACTTACAATTTAAAAGCCCTACATTTAAATATTTATTAGTCTTAACTTTTACCAAATACACTTGTTTAGACTTTGTCAGCTTATCTAAGATGTTGCTTACATTAGTGAAAACTGAATAGGGGTCACAATCATTAGTGCCCACTACTATAATGGCATAATCCTTGTTACACAAACTAGAAAAGTCTTTAAATCTATGCACAATTTCTGATGAATTGGCATTGGGCTTAAACGTTGTTACAACAGAGTATTTTCCTTCTAATAATATTTTGTTAGATATCCACATACTCTCTGGTCACCTAAAATCAAAATCCGTTCTCTTGTTTTTTTTGCATTGTTTTATTTTGTTTTCCGGAATGGTTTTAGCCCAGACATCTGGACCAGAGTGAAGAGCAATTTCCTTTTGAGATGGAATTTTTTCTTGAGAAACTAAACTGATACATGAGCTGTCAAGAATATTATTACGTTTTTTTACAGACCCTAACAACTTATTTTTTGGAGTTGATCCCCTAGTTTTCTTACGTGGCGTTACATTTGTAGGAGGTGTACTCATAGCTACTTGCTTAAAAATTGTAATATTTTTGTTTTGTTCTTCATTGACCTTACGTTGAACAGAAGTTATAAATCTCCAGGTTTATGATTTAAAATCTATTGAGTTTTGAAATGAAATGATCAACGGCCGGTTCGTAAGTTGAACTACAACAATATTCACGAAAACACTTTTTACTAAGATTTCTATTACTTTTTAAGAATAAAGGTCAATAAAACTTTAATTTTCAATAATAAAACTAACACTTAAACAATTTTTTGTATAAAATTTGATTTGACATTTTACTCTTCGAGGAAATCCGGTACCAATCGTGTCACAAACAACAAAGACGCGTCTATACGAATGATTTGGTCTATATCCATAGTATCACACAAACAAAGGCAAAGAAGCCCAAGAAAATTTGCAACATAAGCTTACTTATGGCTTCTAAATCAACGACCTAATCCTGGGCTAAGTGTGTGATCCTACAGTTATAAAAGACTACCAAATCTATCCAATATAACTATATTAAACCATGCAGTAAGATTTTTTTAATCAACTGCTAGGTATGATGAACTTGCTGCTTGCTTGCTTAGAAGCACTGTAAGCTAGAAGGCACGAAGAAGCATGTTCATTCTTTCATTAAGACTCTTAAAAGATGTTTACATGTAAACATATTTTATATATTTACTTATATACTTACGTATACTTACATAAAATTTGAAACTCTAGCTTTTGAAGAAAAAATAGCGATATTAGGATATTACACTTAATGTGTAATGATAGGAAGCTGGGGATCGTTAAAGGTTACTTTTTTATTTTATATTGTGTCTAAACCGATATCTTACAGGGTTCCCGCGGGAGAGTTAAACTTCATCAGCTGGAGCCGCCGTTGCCGAAAACATCTTATCTAAATTAAGAGGCTTTTCTAAGAAACGTAGGCAGAGGTAGGATGTTATCTAACAGAAATGAAACAAACTTCCTCGTGTTGGTCCGGATCCTTTGTATAGAATGGATCATCTGCCTTCATTGTATCTTCACGCCCATATCCCCGAAGAGTTAAGCAGAGGCACAACCGGGGTACCCACGACTAGCCGAAGACACTAAGTCCCACAATATGATAGGTGGCAAGCCTATCGCCAACCGGACACATATCTAATCCCGAGCAACATTTTTTTTAAATTAGAAAATTGGAAACACCAAATTTTATTTTTGTTGTTCGACACGGGATTCGAACCCATTACCTCATGCAGTCAAGTCCAACACCTGAACCGCTGGACCACAGAGGCGATCACGCCTTCATTGTGGCAGTTATTAAGAGGTAGGCAATATTAAAGTGACTCAACACCAAAAATACCACTGGCGGTAGAGTGCCTTTCTGATACTCTTCCGGGTAGGGATCCACCACCTTATCTATTCCGGCCGTTATAATGACTGAGTCGTGTTCTGCTCTGGAGGGTAGGGTAGCTGGTAGACTTGCACAATTGGCCTAACACACCGACTACAAGCCAGCGACACAGCTATATAACATCTATGATGACATAGCCCACGGATGTCTTTACCGTCAGCAGGTCTTCGCTTCTTGGCTGCCATAACACATAAAAAATAGGTAGAGGCAGTATATCTAGCATACACGAAATAGATGAGGGGCGTGAGGTGTGATTCAATTAGCAACTCATCATAGAGTCGCCGACGGGGTGACGTAGTTTCCGGTTCGGACACAACACGTGACGTTCGCATCACTTAACCTATCGATTTTGTGTTGGTGTTTATTGCGACGCAATACACTTGAAATGCCAAAACTTGCTTTGGCTACTTGTTTCTGGTCATAGCAACTTGCTCTGATTTGTGATCTATGGCGTTTCTAAAATCCTGTTTTTGGGCTGTTGTACTGTTCCACGGATAAATGTCAAATCTTTCATCACTCAAAATATCTTAACTATCCTTCTCACAATACTCTCAGACTTAAAAGCCGATGCCAATTTCCATGTATACGTCAATAACTAGACACCTAAAACGTTGTCAAAACACACAGATTTTGTAGCAGTTAACATTTAAATGAAGGTCTTTCTTTCTTTTTCTTTTTATAATTTTGCTAATTTATATATATTATATATATATAAAAATATATAGTATAATAAATCCCCATTTCGTGTGGGCTTCGCATCACGCCTGAACCAATGTACCAATTTTGTGAATTGTTGTCCAGAGAATATTCTTATGAAGAGACAAACCAGTAAAAATGGGAAAATAATACTTGAGGTTTTCCATACAAGTTGTTAGCTGTTAATGCCAAGCGATACGAAGTTCGCCGGGTTGGCTAGTAATAAATAATAGTTGGCAACCTCACTACCAACATCTTTAGCATTATTCGTTTTATTTTTAAACAAAGACTAAGGTAAGAGTAATATTAACATCATAGCTTGTACCACATCTATGATTATTAATAAGACGAAAGGGTTTTCCAGATTAATGCCCAACTTTAGCCTTCTTATTATGAACATGGACAACAATAGATATTTCAAAGTTTCAACAAACATCAGGGTGATGATAATAAGGTAATAATAATCGTCCTGATTATGCTCAAATAGAGGAACTAGTTGACGAAAGAATGATAAAAAAATATTATGTGCAGTACAAATTTCTTTATAATTGTATCTAGAATGAAATTCCATCAAGCAGCTAGGAAAAAAATCGTAGTTTTGAGTGTGTTTATGTCTATCTTTCTATGTGTATTATATTGAACCATTACATAATCGTGATTCCTGAACTTATATTACTTGATAGGCTGCATATACAATTGTTTAGTCTACGAGCATTGACAAAAAAGAAACAAACGTAAATATAAGCGACTACTTGGTAAATTCTAGAAAACACAACTGATGATCACAACTAATGTCCCAGTATAAACTCTTGACTTTTAGACTTCAAAATTAAGTAATCTATATATATATAAAAGAAAGTGGTGTGAACCGATTAGGCTGATATTTGGTGGAAACATTTTAATTTTTCCCATGCAAACTGAACGAGCGGAACGAAGTTCGCGGGAACAGCTAGTAAATACTAATTCTGAAAGCATTACTTTGACCTAAACAGTTCTAAAGAATTTAAGGTCCATAAAGTTTTACTGCTAATGATTATTATTCAAGTCCATAGTCGAAGCAATTAAAAATTTCACAAATAAAATTTTAATAATCTCCCCAAAAGAAGGCAGTGGAGCTTACGCGAGAGGAAAAGTTAAACAACAGCAACAATAACCGTTGCAGATAGGGTTGCCAGATGGTCGAGATTCGCTAAGATTGTCCAGATATTTCGTATAATGTCCAGAGTAGGGATGTAACAAAGGTAATTTTACGGACTCGGAACTGTTAAATTTGATTTATAGTAGTCGGAACCTTCGAAGTCGGAAGCCGTGCCAAAAGTGTTACCAAAATATACATAAGTTTTATTTAAGGTAAACGATAAAGGTAAAAAAGGACAGAGAGTAAATAAAAAACAACGTGTCTCCAATTACAATTAGAAAATTACCTCAAGATAATTAAGATTTAAAATGTCGGATTCGAAATCGGAACTGAAGTTATGATAGGAATAGGAAGTTCCGACATATCGGAATGGGAGTCGAAGCTCCTTGACAATCCCAGTCCAGAATAATTATTAAATGAAGCCTAATGTCTCAACGAAACAAAATTTAAAAAAATATTGCCAAGTACACAGGCCAAGTTTAAAATGCAGCAACATAAAAAGTAAGTATATAATAATATTTAAATGTGACAATTTTTTTACATTTAAGTAACCAAATAATCAAGATCTCTTAAATTTTAACAATTATTTAATTAAAAAAATTGATGTTAGTATTTAATCTGGCAACCCTAAATGTAAATACTAATGCGGACAATGACAGAGCAATTATAAACTTTTATTAAGCTTCGCATAATGAAAATCCCACGGCTGGGTAAATGCAATGAGTAAAATTATTCATATCAGCAAAACCAGCCATAATGACCAAATCACGACGGCAGCTTTAAAGGCGTCATCATTTTTATAACATTGTTATTTAAATAATATTTATTTATTAATCGGTTAATCTCGCTCATATCTTCGAAGAGGTAGCAGGGACACAACCAGGGCTTACGACTAGCTCATTAAAGTTCCATTAGGATCTGGATTAAACTTTTGACTCGGAATTAACTTAATACAGGTTTTTTCCCCTTAGGACTACTTGACGTACTTGGGTTAAATTATTTAACCCTGCTTAAGCTAGTTTAGATTTAAATAATTAAACCCATTTATTTACATTAACAATTAGTTTGACCTTCTTGTTGGTCAGGGGTAAGCGTACATTCCTATATTTCTATACCGTAAAACCCAGATTCGATTACAATGCTTTAATCCACACAGACTGTCAGTAGGCAGCTATTCATTCATGTCGGCTACTCCTATTAATATTATAAATTCAAAAGTCTATATGTTTATTTGTTACTCCTTCACGCAAAAACTGTTAAACCGATTTTCATGAAATTTGATACAAACGTAGAGGGTAACGTGGAAAAATGTTTCTGTGAGACCATTAACCATACGGTTAACGCCGCGAGCAACAGCTAGTGTAATATTTCGGCTTAAAAAACTATCTTCAATCCCTCATTCCCAATTTGTAGTCAGAGGTACAACGAGGCCACCCAGGATCAACCAAAAACACTAAGTCCACATTATGCTAGTTGACAAACCAATATAACTATTCATATATATGAAATCCCGGGCAACGTTGTTTTTATTAGAAAGTTGATAAAACACATTTTCTGTTTGTTATCCGACCCAGAGATCGAACCCGGGACCTCATGAAGTCAAATCCAACGACGGAACGCTAGAACGTAGACGGATACCTCTTTTAGTCATATTATTATCATTATTGTCATGAATTTTATATAATATTGTACTGATATTCTTGTAGGCTGGGACTATATTGAGACATCCCGACACGTGGTATAATAATAAAACACAACGGACATATCATCAAAGAAAGGTTATTACGAGTAGTTACTTCGTCGTTCCAAACCTTAGCTATTCATATATTATATTTTGTCAAGGTATTTACGAAAGCAATAAATTTGTACATATTGTGCCTTGTTATGTAAATACAATCACTTTTGATAAAAACTTTTGTTTCGTCAACATTTTCATAACATTTTTCTTTCTCTAGAAACAAATAAGATAATTAAATAAAAAATCACTAGAAATTGGTACGAAATGACGCCACGTATGGCAGCATTTTTTAAAAACTTTTGTGTGGGTTTATCTATTCCAACTCAATATTGTACGGTGAACATAGTCAGTATATAATTTAAAAAAACGTCAATTTTGGTGTTGGTCAGTCCAAAGAACAAGCAGGCCATGTCACTTTTTTTTTAAACACTAGCCGACCCAACGTACTTCTTATCGCTTGACATTAACAGCCACTAACAATTTGTATGGGTTAAAACATTGTTTTTTCCCATTTTCCCCGCAATTATCCCAGTTTTTTTATACAAAAGTACCATTTCCTGAAAATAACCCGAACAAAAGAATTACCTAGTCAATTAAAGTATATGTTGTATTTAATGATCCCTCTTCCCTCAGAACAGAAACAAGACAATCACGAGCACAGACATCATCGGCAAGAATAGGTAAGACGATAGTGTCAATCCGGAAGTCCTCACAAAACTACCAACCAAAGATGGTTGGTAGTTTCACTCTTCTCTAACTTCAGACCAGCAAAATATACTAGTCGAATGTTGTTTTTAAATCATACAAAAAAAAGCATTTATAAACAAGATTTAAAAAAAAGACTTACCTAACTCCTTTTATGATAACACTCAAATTTAAATTTTCTATTATCTACGATAAAACTTACATGTATTCTTAACATAGTTATGATGCCACAGACAGACACACACACAGATGTCAAACTTGTAACACCCGTCATTTTGTCGGGGTTAGATCCTTAGAATAATTTACAAATCATTGTATTATGGTGTTACCTATTGAACCGTCCATAAGCCGTCCTAAAATTTGCCCTCTTCATCCTTCCTACCGACCCAAATCCGAATCTTCTGGGGTTTCCCTTACAAAAGGTCTTTAACAAAAACCGATCAAACCCCACAGCAAATAGAGTGTAAAAATTAAAACAGACCGTTACAAAAAACCAAATTCCCCGAAGTAATCTTTGTTAATTTCCGCGTTTCACACAATTTATTGGTAATTAAAGTAAGGAATTTAAACGGAAAAAAATCCTTAATCTCCAAATTCCTAAATCTACTTGTATACTGTACTAGAGGTATATATCCCCAGTTTCATCCGCTTGATTAAGTTACTAAGCTCTCCCGCGTTAGCCCTTGAGATATTGTAATATAATGTAATAAAAATAATATGAGTGTTTCAGAATTAAATTTAATTATATTCAATGTTATTCACCATTTCTTTATTGACATTTTTAATTTGTTTTTAGACATACCCTTTTTACTTATTATAATAATATGCCATTTTATAATGTATGTTATGTTATTATTAAGTAAGGCATTATTGCCTTTAAAAAATGTACTCTGATACTTATTTTGAATAAAAAAATAAAAATAAAAAATTGCAAAAACCGACTCCAACTATTTCATTGGGCACCAAGTTACGATACGCGATCATTATGGCTCATTAATAAAGTCTTCAACACGAGCGAAAACTGTACATACTATCACTAGTCACTACATAATATAAAAAAAGTCGCTTCTACTGTCCCTATGTATGCTTATATCTTTAAAACTACGTAACGGATTTTGGTGCGGTTTTTTCATAAATAAAGTGATTAAAGAGGTAGGTTTATATGTATATTTCATAACCGTGCGAAGCCGGGGCGGGCCGCTAGTTAAGTATAACTAAAAACCACTAGTCGGATCATGATAAAATACATGTGGGACCACCGCGGAATTATGACCTTTCTAAAAAAAACATCAAAATTGGTCGCTATTGGCCGAGTAATCGTGTAACAAACTTACTAAAAAAAATTAGGATTGACTTCCTTTTTCGCCGTCGGTCAAAAAGTACCAATGTCCATTTATTCGATCCATTTGTTTCGCAAAAACTGATTCAGTAATTTTGTCATGAAAACGGAACGAAACGGTTAAATAAAAAAAAATACGATATGCATTTATAACATTTGAAGGGATTTCTAATTGAAAATGTTCATCAGAATTACGTTTAGAAATTATCTATCGTCTCTTACCACCATGAGAGCTGCTTTATAGCTGTCTTATCAGTTATCACATAACGTGATGATGATTTCACATAAAGTCATATCACAGGTTTGTAAAATTTAAACGACTAATCGCCTCTGTGTTCTAGCGGCCAGGCGTCGGACTTGGCTTCTTGCGTTCACGGGTTCGCCCCAGGTCGGGCAAAAAAAATAATTGCTAAAATGTATATTATTTACTATATTTCCCCGTGTTGGTCCGGGCTCCTTTGTAGAACAAACCATCTGCTTTTCTTGCCAGGCAGCTCGTAAAAGGCGAGCATAGGCTCACCGTCACTAATTAGATTGGTACCACCGCCTTACCTATTCCTGCCGCCATAACGTCATGACGTGTTCCGGTTCAGAGGGTAAGGTAGCCGGTAAACTTACTCTAACAAAAATATCGTCGCCTGAAATTGGATATATGCCTGGTTAGCGATAGGCTTGCCACCTATCACATTGTGGGACTTAGTGTCTTCGGCTAGTCGTAGGTAGGTAGTGGTTGTGCCTCTGTCCACCCCTTCGGGGATATGGTCGAGTAGAGACTGATAGACTAAAAGAAAATGAATAAAAAAGGAGTGGTTTCAGGGCGCATATACGCACATATGTAAGTGAACATATGAATTTCTTTAGGCTTCCATTGTTCAACTCCTTAACATTTGAACAGATATATATGGTGTATCGTCTGGTTTCTAATACCATCCAAAGATGCGGCATATTTTAATTTTAGAATAAAATGAAAATGGTGGTTGGATTGTTTTTTTTTTTAATTTTTCCTATCAATATCTTCATAAATTGTGAATTATTTAGGTCATATGTTTTTATTCCAACGCGAGTCCAGCATCAATTTGGCGGACGCTCGCTTTTTGTCACACAGGGGAAATTTCAGTCTGTTTTGCGGCTTAACTGCGTTCAAATTATCCACCTCAGCATTTTATTTTATTTAAAACGTAACACAAAATAAATAGGTTCTAAAACATATTCACGCATATGTCCCATACAACGTAGCAAATCTGGTGTTAAACGCCAAGCAGCTTTTTCTAGATATACTAGGGCTGCCCGGAAAAAGGAATGAATTGGTTTCAATTTTTTAAATGTTTCCGAATATTTTAGTTTCTCGATGGCTGAGCAAATTCGTATAGATAAAACATCGTTAAAATGCCCACATTCCGCATGACACTGACTATAATGTTCGAAGACGGTCTAGTTTTTAATGTAAAGTATATACAGTCTTATTAATAACAGTCTAAAGTACTCCTAGGCATACATTGACATAATAGTCTTTATTACTGTACAATATCAATTAGATTAGTCTATGTTTTTTAATGAGACAGCTCAAGGTTTAGTTGTAAATATTTGTGCAAAAGTTTGAGACATTAAAAAATAAAGTCTGTACAAGATACGGTCATTGGCATGAAAGTCGAAATTTATAATTAAAACAATGCTATTTGTTGTGTAACTCGAAAAAACACAATAGATACATGTGAGAGAGAAAACAAATTATCAACAAGATCTAATTAGGGAAGTTTCCGAACCGGCGGAGTTGCCAAAACATTCAGTAGGTACGTTTTAAAATATCTAATTACAAAAAATACGAATCGCAAATAAATTCCGATAATGCTAACATATTTTACGTCCAACTTTGTGTCAATCCCTAAAAAAATAGTCCGATAGGTACACGTTTTTGTGTCATAAAGATATTAAATTTAAAAACAATAGCAACGAATTTTCAACAGACGAAACAACGGGGTAGGTTTTTAAGTCAACGTGTACCTATGTATAATTTTTTATGTATAATATTCTATCCCGTATAAAAATGTATACGTTCTCCTCACGATGGTTTTATAAAAAAATTAAAACAATAGATAAAGCGACGTTTAATATTGAAATGGAAGAGTGTTTTTACAGTTTTACAGATTTAATGCATTTAAATTATTAAGGAATAAATAAATAAAATATAAATAACAAGTTTTACAAACTACAAAAAATTACAAAACTTGCACATAGGCTTTTAACTCAAAATTGTCATTTTTAATTATACAAAAAAAAACACGACTACTATTGAAAACAATAAACAAAATCTACAAAACGTTTACATTATAGTTGTTTTGTTTTTGAAATTTCGAAAAACTAAACTACATAGAAAAAAATCTAATTAAATCTATAAGTGATAGGCCAAAGCTATTAAAAAGTAACTATCGAATAAACTAAATATTTGTTTTGATAGGACAGCAAATCATAATTACAAACATATATACAGCTACAAAAAAATGATCTTCAAGCGATAAGTCTTTAACATGTCCAGATTACCTTATCAGTGATGTATCGACACAATCGTCTCAGCTGTTAGTGCTATTGATCCAAAAGTCACTTATCCGTAAAGTATATTATTGAGCCTTTCACTATCAAAAGCCTTAGAAAGAGTTCTGGCACTTTGATCTTAAACACTAGCACTCACTACGAACACCAAAAATAACACTTCGACTCGCCACCTGTTAGCAGTTCATCTATCCCACGATTTCACAAAACGTTTACACTCGATAAGATATTTAACCGATAAGGGTATTAGGCATTGACATTTACAATTGTAATCGGATTAAAAAATCCAAAATTGAGAAACGTTTAGCAATACACGTGCGTTCGGTTTGAACGCGGGAGCTGTACTGACGTAGGTCGTCGGAAATGAGCGCGCGGCCGCCCGCCTAGTCTACGGCCGAACTACGGCCTGAATCCGCCCACAGCGCTACGAGACCAAGACTTCTTACAATAAGTCCCTTTTGCTTTGAATATAATTAACTCTTTAATGAAATATAATTACAAACAATTAATAATGCCAATTGTAAGAATATTTTGAGTTAAAAGCTAAGAACGAATGAGTTATTTGTATAGATTATTATATACATTATTGATAAAAAAAGTGGTAGATTTATGCCAGCTGCGCTAAGTGCAACTGCCAGTTTCCAGTATCATTTTTAACGGCATTTTGCACTTTTCGTGATGGGTAAACAATGTAAAACACGTATCAAGACACGCGATCAGATCGAAAATTCTTAAGCCGGGGGGAGAGTAAAACGACTGTATGTTATCGCCGCATTTCATACTGTGATTTTTTGGTGCGCAAGATTCAAGTACCATCTCGTGCAAAGCACGAAATATATGTAAAATCAAATAAAATACAGTATTTTACCACATAAAGGATAGTACTTTATATTGATAATTAAAGCAATTCATCCAATTAATTCCCAAACCATTCCAAAATATCAAAAAAGCTTTACGTTAATATTCAAGTTTTAAAGTTTTACGTGACGGTGGGTCACGGTTAGTTTTTTTTTTCAAAAAACTAAAGTTTAACCTAATAAATAAGATGGAATAGATGGATCGTGCTCTATCAACAATTAAATAAAACCGATAAACATATCGGCTATCGGATATCTTTAACAAAATTTTACACGCAATCCGATCCAACTTTAATATTAAAGTTTCAAACAGTTTGGGCTCAGATCTCAAATAATTTAGCGTCTAGGCTAGAGTCCAAAGAAGAATTAATTTCATACCCTTATTAAAATGTACAAACAAATGAGCTTTGAATAACGTAATGTTATTCAAAGCTCATTTGTTTGTACATTTAAATGAAAATCTACTATCTGTAAAGGGAATTAGCCGAAACGAATGGACAATAACCTTATCTGGAACCGGTATAAAACTATTCATGAGCCCGTATTCATAGTCAGATTTTGAATTTATATCCATACCTTCCCTATTTAACGTCGGATCAACACCGATTGTCTCCCTAGAGACGTCCTAACCTTTATACAAGGGCAAATCGTGTAGCTTGAAATATATGTAACAGTACTACGAAAATAATTTGATCTGAATTAAAAGGTATAAAATAATAAATGGACTCAGATTCCTGCCTGTAAAGCAATTTTTAGGGTTCTGTACCTCCAATGAAATAATCGGAACCCTGATATGATCATTTTGTTGTCCATCCGTCTGTCAAGACCCTTTTTCTCAGAAACGCGTAAAGGCATCAAGCTGAAATTGATATCAAATACTCGGGTCTACTGTCCCTTGGAGATGTGAAAAAGTCAAACTTCTAATTAAAGCAATCAAAAGATACAGCCGTTTATGCCACATACTTCTGCAAATTTTCTATACTCGCAAGAGAATCAAATCCTATAGGGTACTTCTCGTGAACTCAGCTTCTTTAAATTTGGCACGAAGCTAATTCTTATGGTACTAATAAAGGAAAAATTGCGAAAACCACACATTTTTAATTTAATCATAGAATGAAATGTCGTGCTGGATGAGCTGTTCCTTACATACCTATAGGTTTGTACAGAACTCTGGGTGCGCGAGTCTGACTCGCACTTGGCTGGTTTTTAGTTTAACAGTGCAGAGCCCTTACCATGAGTTTACGGCTTGTCAAGTTTACTACACTCACTAACGTCTCTGTAAATTATTTGTATAAAAACTTTGAACATCGCCTCTATTTGTAACTAAAAGAAACACATTTTTAGATCAAAAGTGTCATGCATTTCGACACGTAACTTACCGAACGTAATCTATGTCAACTTATGGTAAATGCTCTGAACCATTACCATAAGTTGTATGTGTATATAGATTATTAAAGTGAAAACTTCTTTAGCGGCATTGCGCACTTTTTTTGGAAAGGGTAAAAACTTCTAAACCCGCGTCAGATTGTCAGATCGAAAATCAGATCAGAGATCAGACGGCGCAGGGCGCTTGCGCGAATATTCGTGTTGTCAGGTTTTGTACGATAGCGCAATAAATTAATATTGTATTCTACCACATAAATTATAGTACTTTCATACTGATAATTAAAGCAATTCGTGCAAAATTATTCCCTAACCATTCCAAAATATTAAAAATGCACAACGTTGTTATTCAAGTGTTCACTTCTGCCGGCATTCCCGGAGTGCAACCCGTCGTTTTTATTATGTAAAATATATACACATAAAAATCTATAACGTATGTACGCTTACAATCTAAGCAAACTAAATGTCAGATCAACTGGCATTTTTTTATTTTAGATACCAGTCGAGACGCTATTAAAAATGTTCATAGAAATATTTTATGGAGCAATTATAGCGTTGTTAACTTATGGTGGGGGCTATTACTTGTCAAAATGACATTTAGTATGTATACTTTTTAATTCAAGAGGCAAAATATTTTTTGGCATGCAGTACCTAAGGTAGATGCTCTATTCTGTGTAGGAGCCACGGACCAACACAGGGGTTAAAGTTCCTAATCTAAATAGATAATGACCAGACAAGTGTAGTTTCCAACAAATAAAACACCTATATTCTTGGACCAATTACACAAATTGAATGTAACCACAAAGTATGCATATTAGATGGCTTGTCAACGATATTTATTCATAGAAATACTCAAATGGATACCAGAATAAATTTAATAAGCACCTAGACCTAGAAATGCACACATCTAGATGTTCATCACACCAATTCCTGTCCTCATCGGAAGTCGAACCTGAGCCTCACTTGGTCGGTGGATTTAGGCGTGTTTGCTAACCCCTCGGACAACGAGGCGGTCAAATGTGATAACAAAAAAGATAGTTTGATAATTTCAATTAGTATCAAAATTCCAAAGTGATCACTGTCAATGGCACTGACGATAATCCTATTAAGGCCAATGATTGAGGTAA
>NJDC01000077.1:4311-29199 GCA_002245475.1 Calephelis virginiensis | reverse complement strand
TATTCAAGTGTTCACTTCTGCCGGCATTCCCGGAGTGCAACCCGTCGTTTTTATTATGTAAAATATATACACATAAAAATCTATAACGTATGTACGCTTACAATCTAAGAAAACTAAATGTCAGATCAACTGGCATTTTGTTATTTTAGATACCAGTCGAGACACTATTAAAAATGTTCATAGAAATATTTTATGGAGCAATTATAGCGTTGTAAACTTATGGTGGGGGCTATTACTTGTCAAAATGACTTTAAGTATGTATACTTTTTAATTCAAGAGGCAAAATAGTTTTTGGCATGCAGTACCTAAGGTAGATGCTCTATTCTGTGTAGGAGCCACGGACCAACACAGGGTTTAAAGTTCCTAATCTAAATAGATAATGACCAGACAAGGGTAGTTTCCAACAAATAAAACACCTATATTCTTGGACAAATTACACAAATTGAATGTAACCACAAAGTATGCATATTAGATGCATTGTCAACGATATTTATTCATTGAAATACTCAAATGGATACCAGAATAAATTTAATAAGCACCCAGACCTAAAAATGCACACATCTAGATGTTCATCACACAAATTCCTGTCCTCATCGGAAGTCGAACCTGAGCCTCACTTGGTCGGTGGATTTAGGCGTGTTTGCTAACCCCTCTGACAACGAGGCGGTCAAATGTGATAACAAAAAAGATAGTTTGATAAGTATCTTCACGCCCATATCCCCGAAGAGGTAGGCAGAGGTACAACCAAGGCACCCACGACAAGCCGAAGATACTAAGTCCCATAATGTGATAGGTGGCAAGCCTATCGCCAACCGGGCACAATTCCAATCCCGACCAACATTTTTTTATTTGAAAATTAGAAAAATCCAATTTCCTTTTTGTTGGCCGACCCGGGATTCGAACCCAGGACCTCATGCAGTCAAGTCCAACACCCGGACCGCTAGACCACAGAGGCGATAATAGTTTGATAATTTCAATTAGTATCAAAATTCCAAAGTGATCACTGTCAATGGCACTGACGATAATCCTATTAAAGCCAATGATTGAGGTAAGGTTTCGTTACTGGGCATCTCCGCGTCTGAGCCCCTCGTAAATTAATCTTTGTACATTTCATTACTATTATTTACTGGCAGTCACGGCGAGTTCCGCATCCGCCCCCTGCTATGTTTTATCTTATTTTTTCTGAATACTTATACTATTCGGGTCTAAAACGAATAATCAATACATAGTATAAAACAAAGTCGCTTCCTCTGTCCCTTTATATGCTTAAATCTTTAAAACTACACAAGGGATTTTAATGCGGTTTTTTTAATAGATAAAGTGATTGAAGAGGAAGGTTTATATGTATATTTTATAGCCTTGTCAAGCCGGAGCTGGCCGCTAGTTATATATAAAAAAATCGTGTTAGTAAGACTATTTATAACTAGAACGGCTAAACCGGTTGGGCTGAAAATTAACAGAGATGTAGCTTAGAACCAGAAGGACATAGGATACATTTTATACCGTTCAACAGCGAGGAAACTAGAAAAAAAAATGTTTTAGTTTTTCCTATACAAACTGAACTGGTGGAACCAAGTTCGGCGGACAGCTAGTTTATATATAAAAGAAAGTCGTGTTATTTACACTATTTATAACTCAAGAACGGCCGAACCGATTTAGTTGAAAATTGATGGAGAGGTAGCCTAGGCCCAACAGACGGGCATAGGATAGTTTTTTTTATCCCGTTCGTCTACGCGGAAACAAGTAGAAACAACATTTTAATTTTCTCCAATACAAACTTAAATACACAATTAATTCTAATACACGAACTAACGTAAGAATGAAGTTAAGAAAATTTGGTAGTCTTGTATCACATGGTAATAAAGATTATAATACAATCTTAAACCTTGGAGTACTTTACTCCCTGTTTATTAATAAGACTGTAAGTACGGAACGAAGTCCGCTGTAACAGCTAGTTAATAATAAAGCGCCATAATGCAAATTATCGACTACGATATCAGTGTTATGTCTTTTAAGTACACAGTTGAGTATTTTCTTACATTTCCTGGGATTCTATTATCAGTTACATGGCGATAACAGTCAACAAGGAAGTACGCTCTTACAAATACAAAATCGATTGAAAAGTAACAAAACCAATTAACAAGAAATAGAATAAGATATATACAAAAATATAGGACACGTACCTTTATACGCAACGTATGTCGATTGAAAGCACAAAATATCTTCAAAGTCAATCAACAAACCCGAATTTTGTTTATGTGTTCACAAACAAAATTTGGACAGCTCGGTCTTAGTTCCTATGATAGGAATAAAATTATCATCGTCGTTTTTTATATAGGAAAACAATAAGCAAATAGGTATAAATAACAGTAAAAAAAACGCAATAAAAATTGAAGGTGTGAAAGATGTGTTGCCAACCTGAGAGTGCATCCCACTCTTAATACACAGTGTGTTTATGCGTAACACTACAATAGGGAACACCGTGATAGTACCACGTTGACAGACTCCACCATAAACTCGGATGTGCATTGTAATGATATACCTAACAATCTTATATTTTATACAAATCAAACATAAGCGGGTGATGGGGTAGTTACATACTAAAGCTGTTTCCATTTAAAGTAAATGTTTCTATAAATCTTAAATAACAAAAAAAAATACGCCCCAGATAAGATTTGAACCTGTCCCCTTTCATTTCAAGCCAACGAATTCTCTAACCATTTGAGCTAATGCTGATTCCTGTGGATGAGTTCCTTTCTTTACCGTTTACGCGGTTCATAATTAATGCCATTAACTAATAACGAAATCTGAAATGAGCCCTTACCATGAGTTTATAACTCTAAAATTCGCAAGCGTCTTCGTAAATTATTTGTATGAAAACTTGAACAGCTTCACTACTGAAAAAACTAAATTCTAGAACAGAAGCGATACCGATTTCGATACGTAAATTACTGAACTTAATTTATAGAAATTCGCCGTAAAAGTTCCGACATACGTGCGGATGTTAATGAAGGTGACAATAGAATACAAGGAAATTTTATTACAGCTGCATAGTTGATGGATGGTCATCATTACACATACACTAGGATAGTAATAATAATTAATATCTATAAATATGGGAAGTTGTGTTAGTTACACTATTTCTAACTCAAGAACGACTGAACGAATTTCGCTGAAATTTAATAGAGAAGTAGCTTAGAACCAAGACACGGATATAGGATACTTTTTATCCCTTTCGACTGTGACAAAACTAGGAAAAACAAAATTTTAATTTATCCCATACAAACTGAATGGGTGAAACGAAGTTCGCCGGATTAGCTAGTATGTATATAAAAATGAATCCCCATTTCGCGTGGTCATCGCATCACGCCTAAACGAATGGACCAATTTTGCTAATTATTTATTGTTAATAGATCATTGTCAGGAGAAGGTTCTTATGAAAAGAAAACCCGGGAAAATGGGATTTTTTTTCACGCAAACAGGCAGTAGATAATGTCAAGCGATACGAAGTTCGTCGGCTCGGCTAGTAACAGATAAAAATGTAAGCTAATTATGGATATCCTTAATTTTTTTACAAACCGCGGTTTCGGTAAAACTATTAAAGTTGAAGAATAGAAAGGGTAAAGCAAAGAACTCTTCAAGGATAGTTTTATGTCCGTTTTAATATTTATGTCATGTGTATATGGCTATATGGAATGTGTCAACTATCGGGTAGCCGGTGGTTGCTGTTAGGCATGTACTTTAACCCTCGGTCAAAGAGGCTCTATGTTAAAAAATGAAAATAGCTGCAACTAAGCAATCTTACAATGTCACGAAAATCAAACGTTTGTGCCCAATTCCAACTCGCAAGTGGGTCAAATTTAACTTGAAAAATTTGAGAACGGGCAAAGTTAGTTCAGTAAGAACAGAGAAGTTTTATCTATGTAGTGGTTTGACAACTTCGTCTCCCGCGGAATACTATGATTGAATACACTTCATTGTACATCAAATCAACAATTATAATACTTTAATATTCCATTATCATTCCATAGTATAAAACAAAGTCGCGATTTTTGTCCCTAAGTCCCTTTGTACGCTTATCTCTTTCAAACTACGCAACGGATTTTGATGCGATTTTTTTTAATAGATAGACTGTTTAAAAAGGAAGTTTTATATGTATATTTAATACCCGTGCAAAGCCGGGGCGGGCCGCTAGTATTATATATGCGAAAGTATTTTTTTTGTTTATCTTTTTCACGAACCAATGGACGGATATTGTGGCTTTTATACCAATAGAGGAAAAAGAGTAATATATAACGGGTCAGTGTTCTAAATGAAATTAAAAACTACGGAGTAGCTTAAGGCTATATTTAGTCTTCTTTATACAAAAGTATTATTTAGTGATATGCCGGATCCCTAATAATTATTCAGATCCGAGGATACGGATCCAAATACGGGTTTTTGGGGCCAAGATCCGCTAATATGTATCCTAATTTTTGTACTCAATCGTTGTCGGTGTTGAATCTTGAAACTTTTTGCGTTTAAAATAAAACTTATTCAATTTGATTTTTTTTTGGAATAAGACAGCGAGCTAAAAATGTGTACCTACACCAATGTTTAGTAGTGTAATGTGGATTTACCTTATAATTTTAAATAGATTTTCATTTACGTATTAAAAATTGACCGTACGAGATCTACCAAAAAAGGTAATGATAAGGAATTTTATAACCTCGGATAACCGCGGATAGGGACATTCGGCACATCATTAATATACATTATGCGTCACATTGTTTGCCCGTAATAGGATCCTAAACTACTTAACCTATTGTCATCAAATTGGCACATCTTGTTCAGTTTGATCCAACTTGAAAGATAGAATAGCTTCCATATAAATCTATCGTTGGCGAAGTCGCGAGCAACATCAAATATATTTATTTTCTGGATTATTCCATGCTTGGTACTACCTAATATCATATTCTTGTTGCCCTATAGTTTCATCTCGCCATTGTCATGTTCGGTTGGAAAGTTTCCCCGAATATGCAGCTTCAGCTTGGCAACGCACCTTTAGTATTTACAGGCGATGACATTTCTTACACACATATTGCTTTCGTTACGATTGCTGTCACCACCATGTTCTAGGGGTATAGCTGTTCTAAGGTCCCTGGCCAGGATATTAGGCTTATTTTGCAAGTCTACAGTAAGTTTGCCCTCCTTAAAATAAAATAAATAAGTGGTAGAGGCTGATTGGTACCACCGCATATTACCTATTCCTGCCGCCATAGCGCCAGTGCTTGTCATTGACCTGTTGCGGTTCGGAGGGTAAGGTAGCCAGCAAACTTACTTTTGCTTGAGGCCTTGCTTTGCAAAGGCTAAACATTACTTTTAATCCATACTAATATTATAAATGCGAAAGTCTCTCTGTTTCTCTTTTACGACTAAACCACTGAGCCATTTTTGATCAAATTTATTATGCAAAGAGCTAAAGATTAACTTTGAAATAAACTCCTCAGGACTAAATAAAATAGGGGATGAAAGTTTGTATAAAAATCGTAAATATCGTACCTAAACTGACGAAGTCTCGGGCGACCGTCTAGCTTTAAATAAGCCGTTACCAGGATCGCATAAACCTCCAAGTGACATTAACGTCTACTGTGTCACTTCTCAACAAGCGATTAATGTCAACAAATGGTCGAGTGTCTGTCGGGCGTCGTACGTACCTCTCAAACCACCTCAAGTGGGACGCACTTTTATTTGCTTTTACAATGTCGAATGCCACATGTTTATGAATTACTAGCTGCTACCTGCGGCTTCGCCCGCGTTTTCACAGAAACCCGGTGTGCGATCGAGATTTAAAATAGCCTATATGTTAATCCAGGTCACAATCTATCTGTCTTCCAAATTTCAGACAAATCCGTTCAGCCATTCGAGCGTGAAAGAGTAACAAACATCCATACATACATACTTACAAACTTTCGCATTTATAATATTAATTAATAGGAAGGATTTTATACCTGTCATATTTCAAATGTTTTAATAGTTACCCCGCTATAAAACGCTGATGAAGCAAGAGCTCGTCCTTATTGGTATTCCCATTATACATATTCCTGTGGTCTAAATAGTATATCGCGTCGTGTTCCATATTGGGCGAGTATGGAAGTCGGGTGACTTTAAAATTATGGGTAACTCCTTGTCTACACGACAGCTACGATAAGTTGCATATATGTATGTTATCTCTAATAGCCAAAATGATGGTCGTCTCTTACCATCAGGAGTAGTTGTTGTTAGATATAAGATATAAGATAACATCTGCTTGTTAGATATAAGATATATAACAACAAATAAAATCTTGCACAGTATGATGTTGCTTTGTATTAATCAATTTCATTGAATAACTCACAAGTTATTGCAAAATAAAAAAATTGCCAGGAGAAATATCGACGTACAACGTGAACGTATCAACCCCGGAAAAGTATGGAAAGGTACATACAAAAATATAGCTAATATGTAGTAGTAACTTTATCTATAATATAAAAATCAAATGCTAAATGTGTTAGTAAGCGCATTTTCCGAACGACTGAACCAATTTGGATAATTCTTTCTTAATTGTGTTAGTTATTGACAGAAGAAGGTTTCTATGAAGAGAATTGCAGGGAAAATGGAAAAAAACAATACCTTATTTTTTCCATACCAACTGAACGGGTGAAACGAAGTTCGCCGGGACAGCTAGTTTTGAATATAAGTTCTATGTAACGAGCGACCCAGAACCGATTCCATAGTAAATATTTTATATTATACTAGTTGTCCCGGCAAAATTAGTTCGTTCCATCCGTTCGTTTTTGAATAGGAAAAAATAAAATCTTGTTTTCCTAGTTTCATCACAGTAAATTTTTATTTTAACATCTTTAAAACCTTTTCTGGACTTCTACAAATATTTAAAAAAATACCAAAATCCGTCCAGTCATTCGAAGGTGATGTGCGCACATAGGTACATTTCGGCGATTCATTTTCATACATATAGATAACAATAATAAATTATCTTTATTTCACGTTAGCCTACAAGAGGCACTTGTGACGTGTCTATATAACAATAATTATACCACCGGATTGGAAGCGGCCTCATACTGAGAAGATCCGAAAAGAAACTCAGTGGGCTTGTCTTTTTTTTCTTATTTTAAAATATGTTTACAATAATTAATGTAATGATACAATATATTTATAAGAGATTGCCATGAGGAGCAATTAATCTTATCAGCTAAATATTCAGCAATGTTAAATAGTTATACATATATGTAACGCCGAAACCCGCTGTTGTACATACTATTGTGTGATATTTTCTGGGTGCGTTTTACGCATTATCATATTGTAGGTACATAAAAATGCTACTCGTATTATTGTTAAATACGGAACTGAGTAAGCCGGTACAGAATTCTAACATGTAAATTATTAACTATTTGTTAGTAAAATCAAATATGAACTATATTGAATCAGCTCATTTTCCGAAAATGTCGTGTATGCAACGGCCAATGATATGTGGCCAAATTTCGGGCATACATGTAGCACGCTATGCTTAGTTGACATGACGATGTCATACCATAATAGACATCAAGTGAAATTTCATAAAGGTGGTAAAAATGTATTAAAAGCAGCGTAGGGATGTGACCTCACCTGCTGGTTAAATTACGTAGTCCCTGTCTTAAATTTTACTCAACAACGCAACGCCCTAAATGGTATCACTCTATTCCAGCAGCCATCTAGGTGTTTCAGTTATGAAGTAGGTGGGCTAGGTAGCCAGTAAATTTGATAAGACGAGAGGCTCAAGAGGCTAGCTTTAGTTTGGCTATGCGCCGTTAACATATAAGAAAATCCTTCTGTTTGTTAACCTATATAAATATATATAATTCATTATTCACCAAGTTTCTGTATATTTCAGAACTTCATTAATTTAATTTATTATTTTTTTTTTAATTTAATTTAATTTATTAAACAAAAAATAACAGTAATATTTATACGTAAATCCTGAATGTGATGTTCACTTACACTGCACCTGAAGCAGTAAAACGATATTAGTTTCAGCAAAACTTTTCATTTTCATCAAACAACGAAAAACATTATATAATTCTGTATACGATTTTGTACAGTATCCACGAACCTTTCACAAACAATTAGCGTGGGTTTTGATTTGAAAGCTGATACATATTTATAATATAACCAGACTACATTTGAATATTGTGTCCAATTCAATTATGTCTGGAAAATCGATTGTGGAAACCTGACTGTCAAATTTCCTCTCACAAATTTCTTATGATGTTGTTTCATTTCTTTCTAACCGAATACAATCTTATAGTATGATCCTCGATTCGTTTGAATATTTTTTTATAAAATGCTAAGTAATTACTCCATCAATTACAAATATTTATTCATGATTAATTTCTGTTGAAGTATGTGATTTAGAGACGGTCCTGCACAAATAAATCAGAAAAGACAAAAGGTTTATCATACATTCAAACACACACATATTCACGCCAAATCCCTTACAGGATGGGCAGAGGCAATCGAGTGCCAAATGTCCCGGCCTTTGCAGACTTGCATCATTATTTCAATTCATTACTCTTTTCTTACAAACACGCCGGTTTCGAAGACTGGTTTATTTATTATAATAAACCAGTCCTCAAAAACCGGCGTGTTTTCAAGCATATTTTTTGTTTACTTACATGACAGAGCAATGAAATTAGAGTAAAGAGGTAAATTAACCGACTTCGAATAAAGAGGAGGTTGTAAATTCAACTGTTGTCTTGTTTTCTTTTTTTGAAATTGTGGGTTTAATTTTTTTGGTACATCGGAAGGCAAAAAAACAGAACAGGTAAGACAGTCCATAAGTACAGTCGAAAAAACTCGGCCATATGACATCACTCAGACGAGCTCCTGGAAGAATAGTAGTGGACCTATATTTTATAGCCCGTGACCAAACCAGCACACAGGATTTCGGTAAAAAATACATGTCACCTGTACGTACTATGTACAAAGCCAAAGTGATGTCGAAATGTTAGGTTTGCGTAAATTTACTGACTATCTAGAGGAACCGAACACCAACGTTATGGCGTGGAACAACTAAGGCAAGGTACCAACCAACCCGAGAGTTCTAAAAAAATAAAAAATGCAAAAACTAGCAATATTTTTTTCTGCATTTATACTATTTATACAGAAATAGAAAATCATTTATTTCACACAGACCATACAAGAATATTTTTGATGCGTCTATATAATTCTATCAAATAATCTTAAATTCTAAGATAGATATTAAACAAATTTTTTAAGCAAACAACACATATTCAGCTAACCCCAACATAAGTAATTATATGCTTGCGTTACAGGTGTTATTCAACGACAGTAGTACATACAAATACTCAAATATATACCGGAATAAATTTAATTAACACCCAGAGACTCGGACACAGAAATTCAGACATCTAGATGTTTTTACACAAACGCCCGCCCCGTCGGAAATCGAACCCGAGCCTCGTAGTTGGTCAGGAATGTTAGGCGTGTACGCTAACCCTGTGCCAACGATAAAATTAGGTTCATTGTGTGGTGAATGTCCGTATTATTAGGCGATTAGGTATTCTAATTACGAAAGTACAATCATGTTTTAACCCGCGTTGTATGTAAATAAGCTGGGAACGGGAACGGACGGTGACCTGTGCTTCTGGTTCTCTTGAAACCTATTTCAGTCACAATACGCTTAATTACGTATCTATATAACTTTGTAATTAACTCTACGTTCTATCGATCCGTTGTTGGCTTTGACTATACAGGGTAACATCTAAAGCAACATCCAAATTTTGAAAATCCGTTCGGAATCGACAACACTTTCAATCTATGAAAAAACTAAAAATAAAAACATCAAAATATAAATAAATGCAAAGCATAATACTGGTTTCCACCGACCGCAGTAGCATACGCAGGCTGGTGACGTCATGACTCTTACTAGGTACGACAATGCGTGACAACAAGTAGAGCAATTTTGCAGACTGTTTTAAATTAATGTTTATAAAAGTTAATATTACAATTTCGCAATAACATTTCAAATGCATTACGATTAATACCAATATCCCCTTTTATTCAAATTTGGCCGGTCTTCACAAAGTTACCCTGTATAAGGTTCCGGGTGCGTTGCCCGGGTCAAACAATTAAAACTTTTTAGCGTACACACCTAACGCCATCCACTTACCGCGAGGATTGGGTTCAATTCCCAATGGCACCCATTTGTGAGGAGATCATCTAGATATTATTCCTGTATTTCGTGATGTGGTTGTTCACTTATTTTTTTCAGGTATGTGTTTAAGGATTTCTATGTACTAAAAGAATTGATTGACAGTTAACATCCATAAAACGAGACCATAATTGCTTACTGTTGGATTAGACAGAGGTTCGTATCATAATGACAGTTTCGCGTTGTAACCGCTCCCGCGTCGCGTTTTGCGTTCCGCCGCTTGGCGGTCAGGTATAACCAAAGTTTAATGAATGATATCAGAGATTAGTAAATATATTGTCTTTGATGATATTAACTAACACAGTGACCGCGAAGCCGTAGGTGACAGTGAGTTTCGGTAACAACGTCGTGACGGTGTCATGGCTGTTAGGACAGTGATGGTGAAGGTGACGATGTTATGATGGTAACGGTTTTGGTAACGATATCATGACTGTGTCCTGGCAGTGTCGTGGCGATGTCGTGACATTGTCATAACTTTGTCCTGATGGTGGTTACGATGGGATCCCGCTCGTGACGATGAGACTGTATCGTGACGATGTCATAACAGTATCGAAAAGGTTGTCGTTATTAGGTCTTGACTATGTCGGACAGTGTCGTGACGATGTTTCGATGGCAATGAACGTTTTATATAAAAGAATGAGAATATAAACGGTTGTTATGTCATCTTACAGAAATGCGTTATATTAAATATTTATACAATGTAATACAATCTTAATTAAATTATACATATGGAACAATATCTGAATGCATGATTTCGATTACGAAAAACAAATAATTAAAATCCATTCATAATTCGCGGAATAAACGCGTAACAAACATACAAAAAAGAACAATAATATACAGACGATTTGATAGTCTGCTCCTTATTATTAGCTTAATAAAAATGTATGCCATATCATAATAATAGTAATAGTAAGCTAGCACACTCGTGTTTTTATATTTTAATAGACAGCTGAATAGTTGGATTTAGGGTCAGACGAAACTGGAAAATTTACTGCATTTTTGCAGCAAAAACAGTGACATTTTTGATATTTACGCACTACTCCAAAGCACTTATCCAATTGCTTTTCGTTAGAACATAGTTATCATATTAAGGATAATTTAAAAAAAACAACATCAAAATGACGAATGACGGAAAGTTGGTACCATCAAAGAATATTGGCTTCCCGACGTCTCAGTCCGGGGCAAACTACTATTTATTTAATATATATGAAGAGACAAACTTTATTATCTAATTTAATATTCGGACTTACCTTGAGCATTGTAAGTATTTTCTGCGAGAGCTCATAGTCAAAGTTGGTGTATTTGGAGTCGGTCATATCGTATATGAACACGAGCCCGTGACGCTGTGTCTCCAACGACTGAAGCGCGACGTCCAACTGGTAGACCACTCCCTGACCAACAAAACATATTAGTTTAGTACAGCATTCTCAAAGGCCAAAGCTATTACCTACTACATTAAAATCTCGAGTCAGTTTAGTAGTCCAACTCCGCCAAATGTGGGCACTGGTTTTTATATAATATGAGACTAGGTTGCAAGTATCTTCATGCATAGGTGATATAATATACAACAGTACGTACTCACTCATACGTGTCAAGTCACAAAATCAAATATACACATAATAAGCGAAAGTGGTAGTATTCTGTCAAAAAAAAAACTGACAAAGTTATAAAAAGTTGAATAGTTGTAGAGTGCCATGCTGCAATTCGTCCGGGTAGGGATCGACCGCCTTGCCTATTCCTGTCATAATAATGACTGTCATGTTCCGGTCCGGAGGGCAGGGTAGCCGGTACACTTGTTCAATTGTCCTAACACCGAGGTTCCCCGTGTTGATCCGGGCTCCTTTGCAGAATAGACCATCTGCCTCCTCCCAGGCAGCTCGTAAAAGGCGAGCATAGAATTACCGTCACCAAAAGCGTGACGGCAGGTAGGCGGCATGAATTTCTTAAAATCAGCCTTTCTGCCAAGCAGCTCGTAAAAGGCAAGCATAGACTTACCGTCACCAACACTGTGACGACAGGTAGGCGGCGTGAATTTCTTAAAATCAGCCTTCCTGCCAGGCAGCTCGTAAAAGGCAAGCATAGACTTACCGTCACCAACACAGGCAGGCTGACGACAGGTAGGCGGCGTGAATTTCTTACCAGACAGATTAGGTACCATCAGGTGGTTTGCTTTCAATATCAAAAAAATTTTAAAAAATACGGGACCTTCAACATTAAAATCCTTTTTTTTATTTATGTCAGAATCAGAAATAATAACTATATTGTAATAATATTTAAATATCCCTAACATATTACACAAATTTGATTTAACCCCAAAGTAAGGTATATACTTATGTATGCAACATGGTCTTTTTTGCTTTGTGTTATTAAAATAATATTGACATCACAATAAACTAGTTAGATTTGCCGTGTTATTAATATATAGTTATGACAATCATTATGACGAAGTAAAATCGGGACAAGTATGATAAAAAGGGTTTCTGATATACCCACGGAACCCTATAAGCGTTGTAATAAACTTGAACGAATTCCCCGGTAAAATATTCCTCGGCAAACAGTCAGCGTTTCAATTGGCCTCAGTTTGCTCCAGTTTTAAACTTTTCCATTTGTACTTGGCAAATAATCTCGATTTTACCGAAGAATTGATCATTGTCATGCCGACAAAGTTGTTTGTTCTTCTTTGTTTACTTTTCCCGTCAGATTTATACTCAAATATTATAAATGCTGTCGTTTGTTACAATTCCAAGGTCAAACAGCTGGATAAATATTGGTCGGTGTCAAATATAGTCTACTTTTTATCCTGATGACTTAAGTGGTTTTCGCGGGAGACTTAGCTTTGTGAGAAGCAATCTTCTTCTTTCTCAGAACAATCCTTGTTCCTTACATGACGCATTAAAGCAATATTGCCACAAATATACAATGTATCAACGCAAAAAAACCTTATTGCATACACAATAAAGTCGCAGTTTTACGCGGTTAGCCATATACATGACGCATTAAAGCAATATTGCCACAAATATACAATGTATCAACGCAAAAAAACCTTATTGCATACACAATAAAGTCGCAGTTTTACGCGGTTAGCCATATTTACATAATACTACTTAAAACATCACAGTACAGTGGTTTCTTACCGTGACACAGTAAAGCAACATTAGTAAAAATTATACAATGTAGCAACGCAATTAAAACCTTATTGAAAATACAGTTAAAAGTTTTGAAAACATCTTCTTTAAGACTTCGGATATAGATAAGCAACGAATTCAAATGAGACATACCTGTAAGGTTGTCTGGTGTGAAGTTTGTGCTGGGAAATGTTTGTTAGCTGTAAATACAGCAATCGCCGCCCCCATTGCATCTCGAGTTGGCTGCAAATAGACAAAACACAGATTAATATTTTTTTCATATGACAAAAAGTAATAATGAGTTTATTGCTATGGATAGATAGATTAGTCACTCTTTGTGGGGATCGGGTTTCACTAAGTCGATCTTCAAATATCAAGGTATATCCGAGGATAAGAGAGCCGTAAAAGACGCGTTATAGCAGGTGCCGGGGCGATATCGTCTGGACCACTATGTGATATCCAAGGAAAGAATCGCTTTACGCACTGTGCTTTGAAGGAATTTTACTTCTGCCATTTCACTCTGATACAGCGGGATGGGAGATAGTATGATTCCTTGATGATCCCAAGTCGAATTAGAAGCGACAATATCCCAGAAGTTTGGCTTTCTCCTTCGCAAAATGGACATCGCCAGCAACATAAATAAAGCATACAGAAATTTCCCTGAACAGAGATGGCGAAAAACCAGAACACCATAGTTCCCAAGAAAAGGCGAAAATAACCTCTTGCCAATTCTCATAATGTGCTCTCATATTGCCTTAAATATTACTCTTATAAAGGACCCGGAAGCTGGGTTATACTCCTTTTTTAATGCGCTGGTTTTTCATCACCAGCTATTGCTGATTTGGCCCATTCCTGACCGTTCCATAATAATATTAAAAACGCGAAAGTATGTTTGTTTGCTTCTCATTCTTTCACGACACAAATGAGCGATGTTATGATATAATAAGGGAAGAGAATAAGGAGGCTGGAGTGAAATAGGTTACTTTTTATCATGATACCTAAACGGGTTCCTGCAGGTGATTTAAATACTATGCGGGCGTAGCCACGGGGAACATATAGTCTGTTATTTCAAACCAATCGCAGGTGCCAATTATTTTTAAGTAATTATTTTTAAGTATTAGTAAGGATAGAGAAAAAATACGTCTTATTTCCAAAACTATTTCCTTTTTAAATTTTATGTCAAACAGTGGACTAAAGGAAATATTGTAATATTAATTGTTACAAAATAGTCACAGGCGGATATTTAAAAAGCGCCAGGGTTTATATTCAATTTCCTACAAAAGAGGGCTTGTAGCGTTTGCCCCGTTTAAACTCTTTTCTATACAAGGCCTCTCTTCAATCTTTGAACACAGAAAAGTCAATGTAATTTTAGTATTTAAATTAGGTTCTAGAAATATTATATACTTAATACTATACTTTTCCTGTGGTTTTGCATACAAAAATTAAAGACCTGTCTTTTAGAACCTACCAGACGCACCAATTCGTCTCCAAAACTTTCAGTCATCAAGAACATGTATGTACAAGAGCAGTTTTTATTACCTTAGGCTGAATGTAGTTTACCACTATACCTAATTATTACTGATATTATTATTATTATTATAATTCTCAACTTACTTTATGGAAAATGAAATTAAGATCGAATATCGAAGAATACACATGCTGAATCTCTATCGTTAAAGAATCTAACGTAATGCAAAGAAATTAAATCTTAGCTAGAGAATCTTGTTCTTCGGCTTTGTAATAGCAGAAAAGACAACACTGTTCGTGTGATTGGTTAACATACCAATATTGTAAATTTCCCAGTTTCGAGCTCACTCTTGAGCGGCTCCTCGAAGGGTTCGAACTTGAGGAGGCCCTCTCTCCGCCTGGTAGCTTCATGTTGTCTCCACAGCGCATGCGCACGAGCCACATCAAACTTGCGCGCGAGCAGGAATTTGATTGCCGTTGCGCGAGATACACACGCTGCACCCGTTTCACTTAACGCGTCCAAAAACGCCTTTGTCGCCTGGAAATAAAAAAAATATTAACATTAATTAAATATCTAGGAAATCATTTAAAAAAGAAACAAAATCTTATTAAAAAGTATTAGAAAAGCAATGCAAAAAATATTTCATAACTAAATTTTGGAATCAAAATCAATTTTGGAATTTTTGGCCGGTCCGCTGAATGGAATTAACCATCTGCCTCTCTGCCATGTAGCTCGTAAGAGGCAAGCACACTTTGGCTGAGTGCTGTGCAGCAACTTGCCAGGGTAGGTGGATCCCTACTTATAACTGTCGCCATAACGACTCTGTCATGATCTAGTCCGGCAATAGGCCTAACATCCCGCTAACAGGGCAGCAGTTTACCTGTTACACCTATGTATCTATATGGCACGGTTGTCTCTAACTATCCGGACAGCCGTAAACTTGTTCGTTGACCTCTCAAACAAAAAAATCTATACCTTAGTAATTCTCATATTTTTGCGATTTTAAATGTACATCATATCGTATTAATAAACATCATATTAACTTGATATCTGAATTGAAAGAATTTCAAAGGGTTTGTTAATCCGTTTATGGAAACGAAGTCTAATATTAACTCGATAAGTCTAGACTGAGCGCACATCGTAGCCACGACAATCTGACGACTGTTTTGTCGTTGATGTGCGCGCCGGCATAAATAGAAAAGGGAAGCCGAAAATCGTTAATCAGACTTGTCGGTGTAGCTTTGGTTGGTATTGGATTTTGTCTATGAGACATTTTGTTTGATGCTTTGAGTATTAATTAATATATGCGCGTCGCGTTTTGTAACTCAATAATCTGTCTTAAGACTGCCGTAACTGCAGTACGAACTGAGCCTTATTAGGCTTGAAAGCTTTTTTTTATGAAATGACTAGTTTTTGCTAGAATCGCGGTTTTTACCACTTAATTTGTTAAAAAGTTGTGGCTAGACTCGATAATACCATAAACTGTATAAACAACACTAGAACACCACAGCAATAAACAATTGCAACAAAAAAATTAAATAGTTTGAGTTTTATGTCTAGCCTAAATGCAAGGTTAAAAAAAATTTACCTTTCCTTTGGAATGAAGAAAGAAAAGTACCGAACATCTATTCAATACTTATTGGAATGCAAAAGTTAATAAAAAAGAAATATTTTACTTCATACCGTACACTTTTCAGGCATTTAGGAGGACTAGATCTCTTATTAGCTCAGTTTTTTTTTTTAATTCAATCAGTAAACTTACCCGTTTATTTTTAAAAGTACCGGACAATTGATTAATATTTTTATTAATGCGGGAGGCAGGTAAGCTTCCGGCCAAACCAATTTCAGGTTTTTGCAAAGCTTTTTGTTAAAAAATTGTAAATAATTTTATTAAATAAATGAAAAAAAAATAAAAGGTGAGGAATCAATTTAAACCCTTGGCATTTATTATTAAAATAAAGTAAATAACAAAAAAATTAATCAACCACGATAAAGCCTATCCGTAAATTGTAGCTAAAAACCATCTCGATAACGTTGAAATAACAAAATCGCATCTAAATCAGTCCCTTCGCTGAGCAATGTCAAATTTCTGCCGGGGGTTAAAATGTAGATGCAGGCATAGCTAATGTTATTTGGTTGTAAATATAAAAAAAAAGAATACCCTCAAGATGATCAGCAAATTTTCAATAATGTTCCTTACTATGGTCGACTCCATGTCACAAAAAGAAATCTCAATCATCGATCGGCCTGATAGATGACTAAGTAGCCAATTATTACGCACAGTCCATTTTGTTTCTAAGTAGTTTCACCGTTTCGTCACACTTTCCTCTATCGGAACGTCGTCAAGGGGCGTCATCATAGTAGGGCACTTCCAAATTAAAATTTCAACGCGCATTCGTTACAAGATTTCGGTTGGCAATACTTGTGTAATCAAAACTCAAGTATGGTCTGAGTGTCTTTAATTTTCCAATACTTGAGCAAAATATTAAATGGTCGGATAAGCCGTTTTATTAATAAACATGGACTAAAGCACTCCAAGGTTCAATCTGGTACTATCGTCTACACAACTATAGCCTCACTTTAGTCAATGTTAATTAACAAGACGGCTAAAGGTTATTAAACCCTAATCTTTATGTCAAAGCTCCTTGTAAAAACTAAAAAATAAAGTAAAAGTATCTGCAAGGTCGTATCCCTGAAGCGGGAGTCAGAGACACAGCCAGGCACCCACGACTAGCCGAAGACACTTAGCCCCGTAGTGAGATAGGTGGAAAGCCTTTCGCCAACCGGGCACATATCATCCTATCCCGGGCAACGTTTTTCTTATTTGAAAATTGAAAATAATACCCGGGGATCGAACCCAGGACGTCAAGAAGTCAAGTCCGACGCCGGACCACAGACCCGATCAATAACTATTGGAAAAACTATGTGAAGAATTACTAAGAATTAGGCCAAATGCGTTCCTACCAAGCAGCTCGTAAGAAACAAGCATGATTTTAATCAATAACGCTGTGACTATGATTAGGTGACAGAGTTTTACTACGCCTCAACCTGATGGCCAACTGCCGATTTACCTGTGCCTGCTACTTATATCAATGCTCGCTACTGTCGTGTTAAACTTACGCAAGACGTAATAACGTTGTAGATAGGTGGAGCAACCTTTCTGCCTATCGTGTCTATAAGCGACGTACGTATTTTTAACCAACAGGGAATCCTACCTTTTTTACCTTGTATCAAAAACTTTTACTGTTCTTACAAAGAAAGTTTATGTAAAACGTACAGCCATAGACACTCAAGCATCAAGATAGTGAAGATTGAAAGCCTCTGCGGTATTGGTGCAAACGGACACATATCTTAAAAGTTTTTCAAAACACTTCCCATTTTACAGACGGTGGAATAAACACAAACATCAAACGAGATTAACAAGAGATTCTAGACTAATACTCTTTCTGTGTTATTAATAAGCAAAGACTTAAGTACAAGTAAAGATTAGGTATGTTTAAGACTGTATTTTTTATGATATCGGAAGGCAAACAAGCAGACGCATTTTCTGATAGTAAGAAATTCATTCCGCCTAGACACCAGAGGTGGTAATGGTGCGTTGTCAACCTAAGGCTAGGATGTCAGGTCTCGATCAAAAGTAGGTTTACTGGCTTATCCTCCGAACCGGAACACGTCAACGGCAAGTATTGACGTTATGGCGGCAGGGACAGATAAGGCGGTGGTATAAATCTGGACGAGTCGCTGCAAAACACTACCACCTACTCAGATCACAGTGTAATAAAGACTACCAGGTTGAACGTATTGATCCGCATGCCATGGCTGGCATAAGATTCGAGCATATATTAAAGGAGTAATTTACCACCAAGATGAGGTTTACCTATTCTTGTCGCCTAATGACAATGTCATGTTCAAGTCGGACGGTTAGCTGGAAGACTTGCACACCAGGCCTAAAAGCCTGGCCACCGCATCAGCAGGGCCGCATCACAGCTATAACATTTATGTTGTCTATAGACCAAGGTGGTCTCTTACAATTAGGCTAAGTGCTTGTTCTGTCTAATCAACGTGCAGTTTTCTTACGAGTCTGTGTAATCCCACAAAAATTAGAGTGACAACCGCATATGCTCTATTGTGTTATATCCGCCACATATATTAGTTTCGTATCATTTCTTTACGGAATCCCATTTCGAAATTTAAAACCAAAATTTTCGCTCATACGAAAAAACTCAAATTAGGTACTACGCATAGAAAAAAACTCTGAATGCATATTGTGATATCTCCATAGATTTGTTTCACTGCGTTTGAAATTTTTCGAAACGGAGTTCCGTAACAAAGTTCCGAATGCATACATGCGTACGGGCCTTAATCCCCATGCGTTAATGTCAGTTTTTTAACCACTTGTATAAAATTCGTAAAATATCCGTGTATGTAAAAAAGGGAACAGCAAGCAAAGGACGCAGGGCTAATTCTTCCGGGATGTATATCCTGTGGGGACTCACACATTATTATGAATGAGCACGCACGCCAGTTTCATTTAGAATTTTGTTTATATTAATACTAGCCGATCCGACGTAATTCATACCGCCTGGCACTAACAATGAATAACGGGCGGTGGTTTGTAGGAAGTGTGTTGCTATTTTTTAATTCTTCTGAAATTTTCCCCGGTTATAAGTATATTTATGTCCAAATTTCCGAAGAAGTAGGCAGAGATACAACTAGCACACCTACGACTAGTTGACGGTCCCACAATTTGACTCATTTTTGAGCTGCGCGACCCGGGAATGAACCCGTATAAGCAAAGAGCCTTGAAGATTTTTGTATAAAGCCTGGCTTATCTACTCTCTGCCATCGTTTTTTTTTTTCAAAATCACGTTCACTAATAATTCTTTCAATAATGGATAGCTAACATCAATACAAACAAAAAATAGCCTCAGACAATAACGTCTAAAGTGTCACATTTCGAAGATATGAGGTCCTAAAGTTGTAACTTAGTAAACCTGTCTGAACCCCGTCAAGTACCTTTAATAGTAAAACTTTAGTTGTTTTTATCTTCGGAATGTGACACTTAACGAGTTTTTTTCTAAGAATATTTTTTATTTATATTGATATTAGCTATCCATTTTTGAAATAATTATCAGTGAACGCAATTTTAAGAAAAAAACAAATTGCCGAATAGTAGGTAAGCCAAAATCTTCATAGCCCTTTCACACTACCACTAGAACCACTAGACCACAGAGGCGGTTAATCAATCAGCGTAACTTGTCGTTAACCTCTACCTTATCTGTCTTATTTATATCTATAAAATTCAAAAAAATACAGCTAGCGAATATAAAAGTTAGCAACTAGCAACCAAAACGCGATCGATTGCTTTGTGTCAAATAACATCGAATTAAACAACTGTATATTTCTACTTATTACAAATTTACCAACGCGATGAACTTCGTATCAGTTGACATTAACAACTACTTACAGATTGTATGGATTAAAGCATTGTTTTTCCCCATTATCCCTACATTTTTTCCGATTTTACTCTCCAGGTAAAGAGTTACACAGTAAAAAAAAAAGAATGAGCAAAATTGGTTCATCTGTTCAGGTGTGATGCAATGACCAAGTGAATTGGGTACTCATTTTCATAAAATATATAGATGACTAGCGGTCCGGTACTTGCTTCGCTACGTATGTGACATTTGGTTTGGATAAATGAGCCCGTTCTTGAGTTATAAAATTACAACGAAAAGTGGCATTGATTTTCATATATAGATAAGTTAATATAGATGATTAATGAGTGAAAGGTTACGTTTTACGTTACCGTTCGTTTCAAAGCATTACAGATACTTAAAACACACGAGGTGCATGTATACTATCATTATTTCATGCAAGGGACGTGGGGAGAAAACGCCTCCTCTACAAAAATTAGCATATATCCTAGATGCGCAGATTATAAACATGCATCCTCGACAACTTACACAAATTGAATCTAACCCCAAAGTAAGCAAATTATATGCTTGTGTTATAGGTGTTAGCCAACGATACTAATACATAGAAATACTTAAATACCTAGACATCAGAATAAATTTAATAAACACCCACTAAATGTCGACTTCATGACTGATTAAAAGACAATTAGCGTCTCTGAGTACGACCGTTACTCCTACAATGTGATAAGTAAAAACTTATCTCCATTATACCTACAAAGGGCTAAAACCTAAAATTTAATTAAAGGTTGTATTTGTTTCTAGACCTTGAAAATGAATGAAAGAATAAAAATAATGATGACTTTGATTAATTATTGTATTTTTAAAAGTTAAAATGAAGTGGACGCGAACTGGCACACAAATATTACGTATACTAACGAAATTTCATCAAAATCCGTTAAAGCGGTTTAGCCGTAAAGGCGTAACATACTTTCGCGTACATATACCTATAATATTTATGGTTTTATGTATATTTTGTGTATGGATACCAACAAGACCATTGTTGGTAAACTTTGTAAGTTGGTACTTTGGGGTTAGATTCAACTTGTGTAACTTGTCTAGGGATATTTATTTTATTTTACTGGCCTAAACCCTGGCTTCAGTAGAGCAACGCACCTACAACATCTATGTTGTCTATAGACCACTGTTGTCTCTTTCCATAGTGAAGTGCGCGTGTTCGCTGTCCCTTGATACACAGTCAGCTTATAAAAGAACCCAAGAGGTACACGAAATGAACGGTTTATCAATTAACAATATCAAAGTGAGATCGAAAATCTCCCAATAACGTTTTCTTTTATATTATTTAAATTTACATTTCATTACAACATTGTTATTACTCTAAACACGAGGAAAAGATAAAATATAATAACTTGGACTAATAAGGAAAATTAACTTTTTAGTCACATGTTTTTCAGACATATGTTTGACAACCCGAAAATAGGACAGCGACACGCCTATAACATCTATGGTGTAAATAGGCCACAATTGCCTACCATCACAAGAGCCATGTACTTATTCGATGTTTATCCTTAAAAAAAACTATAAGAACACCGACTTAAGCTGAAAATGGATGTCCTGACAGTAATAAGTTACTGTCAGGACCGCGAAGGGAATGTAATAGATAAAAAAATTTGTTTTAAAAAAAAGTTTGTACCTAACCTAGAATTCCTAGGAACCTTAAAAAATAAGGGCTTTTCTTCTGAGTTGTTATAAAAAATTACCTGAATTTATCCACTAATAAAGTGAGAGAGATAGACAAAGATTTGTTTTTTCTATATCGTGCCAACATTCTGTATTCAACAAATTTGATAGGTTTTAGGAATTATTTACAATTTCCAGTAATTGTATATGATTCCTAATTTCTCACATTTACGGTAACATAGACACTGAATTATAATTAATATATACATATATACACAAAAAATGCTTTTAATTGGATCCCAAAACTTAGGTACACTGTCACTAACATAGCATTTCGCTACGTAAAATTCACCCATCCTGAAAATCGAACCCTCTATCGCGTACCGCAAATTTCCGACTTTGGGCTTGAATTATCTACCTTTACCTATATCGCACCTCATTCTGTAGTTCAGAAACGTTAGTTAAAAACATCACATAAAATATTCAGACAAACCCCTTGACGTATTCCAAAAACAAAACAAAAACACAAAAAGAACCCGCGCACGCGCAAAATCAATAATTTCTACGAAAGTTGAACCAATACGCGCGATCGCACTCATTCAGTCACGAATAACAACTGCCAGTGTCATGTCTGCAAAAAGTATAATAACAAATGTAGCAGAACGACAACGCCAAAGCAATAGCCATTGTCTTTAACCTATAAGGAAATTGCGTACACTGTGGATTTACGTCCTGCGATCGGTAACATCAAAATGGTCAAAATTTGTTCATTCTCGTACAAATACCTAGCATGGCTTTTACACGATCAGCCGAGTGTGGTTTTATTTACGTGTGACAGCAAATTACAGCTGGCATGGCTAACGATACCTTAACTTTTCAAGTGTTTTTCCTGGTTTTAGCCATAGATTAGATGTTAGTAGTACGTTTTAGCCGAATTAAAAAAAAGTTGAGGTTATACGTTCGACTCTTTTTTTTTCATTATGTTAATAGATTTTTTCCGTCATTTCTAAACTGATTTTAAAAATTCAGGGTCTAATTATGGAAGCCCAGGAAAATCGACGACTGATAGGTAGGAGTAACTACTTTTTATATATTCTAACCTAAATGTTAGAATTTATAATAAAGTCAAAAGCCCAGCTTCAGGTTAGAGAATGCGTTCCTGACTCGTCGCGATTGAACACGTGCTAACAATAACAGGCAATAATAGTATCGTAATCTGTTCTTATACAGTTATACTTTATAAAATAATACGTTTTGTTTTTCTTTTTAAGCATTTGAAAATAATGGACTATAAGATAACTTTTATTAAATATAAAAATAAAACTACGACCAAACCGAACGCACGAAAGAAAGTAGCATTTTTATATTGAGGTTGAAAATGGTAACCCCAAATGGCGTTACTTGCATTTTTATACTTAGATTAAAAACGGTAACCCCAAATGGCGTTATGGACCGCCATTTTGTAACGCTAAAACAGTCTGTTGTCGTTTCGTGCGCAGAGACCACGTTCTTCAAGTGTTTTCGATCTGTTTTTATTTGATTACCCGGCTTTCGTTTAATGGACTGTTTCTGCTTTTCAAACTTACACCGGCGCTAAATCGGACTTCGATTGTGTTTTAGTGGCTTTTGGTGCATAATAATGTCAAAACGTGGACAAACATTGAAAAGTGGAGCCCGTTAGTTAATCATCAAGCTGCAAGATTACTTTGAGCGGGAGCGGCAAAATGGCGGATCCCTGGTACCTGTCGAACAAGTACAAGAACGCGTCTCTTAGGCGCTTGGAGTTAGCAAACGAACGAAAACAAATATTAATAAAGAAAAGTTCGGCTCTACTGGCATGGAAGATAATACTCGTATTTTACGTATGTACTCCGAAGTAGAAACGTAGAACTAAACCCGTGACAGATATTAACACCTTTGACGCCAATGCAATCAGAAATCATATATATGGTTACTATTCCAGAAAAGAATATCTCAAAAGGAAGAAGCTTTTGGCATTGTTAAGAGATGCTGGACTGTTTAGCGGAGGTAAAACTGCTTTTACCAAAATCTTAAAAGATTACTCGTATGGTTTTTCGTGTTAAAAAACAGACAAAAGAAACATTTCATAAGAACAATACGACATAATTTTAAAACGTATAAGTTTTTTGAGAGAAGCAAAAAAAATTGATAACTTGCATAATGTCGTGTTCATTGATGAGACATGGCTTAACGCCAATCACACGGTCAATGGGACGTTTGGGGAAGACCTTTGTGGAGAAAGCGTTACTGGCATTTCAATCAAAAACCACAAATGACTGCCACGAGGAAACCACTACATTATTGCCACTACATTTAAAGAGTAGTTCCAGAACGTGCTTTTGTTCAGCCTACCAGAGCCTTCTGTAATATTCATGGATAATGCCTCCTATCACTCGGTTCATATGCAGAAACCACCTACCCAAGCTAATAAAAAAGAAGAAATGGTGGCTTGGTTACAAGCAAAAGACATTGACGCAAATATGCAGATGCTAAAAGCAGAGCTAATTAAATTAGATAAAGAAAATAAAGCGGCAAATGTGGGATACGAAATCGATGAACTGGCTCTGGAGTACAGTCGTCGCGTTCTAAGAATTCCACCGTATCATTGCCAATATAACGCCATTGAGCTAATCTGGGCTCAAACAAAAGGTTACGCCGCCCGCCACAATACTTCCCCGCCATTCAGCACGAAAAAGATGATGACCCTATTAAAAGAAGCCTGCGGGAAAGTCACAAGAGATGACTGGGCAAAGGTTGTTGGGAAGACTAAAAATCTGATTGTGTAACATTTTGACCGAGATTGATATCTCATCTCATATAGCAATATCAATCCTGATGGATTGATTTTGTCACTGATAATAATATAATTATACATGTAGGCGAAGATGATGATGAAGACACCACCTCCTC
>NJDC01000076.1:440210-458475 GCA_002245475.1 Calephelis virginiensis | reverse complement strand
TTCATGATAATTTTTCGTAGTGTTGGATCGCAACTTTATTTTTACCCATTTTTCTTTAAAATATTTTTCAAAACTTAAAATAGATATCGGGATTGCCGCCATAACTACCACGAAACAATAAGAGAAGAAGTAAAAAAGTATTGAGATTCAAATTTTGAAAATATAACGCAATATCTCAGTGTCCCTAATTAAATGGCCAGCCAGCATTGTTTGAACAAATAACACTACGATAATCTATCAGCAATACTGTAAAGAGGTTAAATGTTTAAGAAGTTGTTATTGTTTGTATAATCGGGCACATAAATGACTAATTATACTTACATGTAAGAGATATGTTACAGGGTTACTCTTAAATTTCGATTTCTGCTAATTGGAAATTGGAATCGTTTCCAAAGTCTTCTTCTCAGTATTCTTCTCAGCAGATCCGGTTCGACACGGGGAAATGTGGTTAAAACGTATAAGATTAGTTACTAAGAGAGAGTTTGTTGTAGTTTGTTACCTGAGTTAGTATAATAGGACTTTAGTTTTCCTAAAAAGCAGTCGCTGTAAAAGCCCAAAGGGACTTCTACCACAATAGATCTGAAGGACGACGAGAGAAACAAAGGAGAGAGAGATAAGTGTAAAATAAAAATTTAAAAAACTTAAAAATCGTAATTAATCATTACAGGTATGACTTACTATTTGAACATCCATACAAAGAAGTCTCAATGGGATAAGCCTGTTGACCCTGCTCCTCTTGAGGACGATGAAGATGGGGATTCCGGTTCTCCTGATCAAGTGCAATGCAGTCACCTCCTGGTAAAGCATGCACAGAGTCGTCGTCCATCGTCTTGGCGTGAAGAAAATATTACACGCACTAAAGAAGAAGCCATGGACATTTTGAAAGGTATATTTTTAAATTACGATTTTGTTTACAACATTCTCTGTGGGAATGTGCATGCTGTCATAAACCAGAATTCAAAATTTTTTCATCGAAATTGATGCCTATTAATTTATTTATGTATTTCTAGCAGCGCAACGAATTTCTATATTATTAAACATATAAACATTCCTCTTTCACCACTATACCTATTAAAAAAACTGCTTCAAAATCGTTAAATCGTCGAAATTAAAAGACTTTGATTTCTACTTACTTGAAATAAAACAGTAATAAAAATAATCTGTACATGAGATATTTTTTAAAAACAATAATTGCTACGTATTGTACACATGACAGAACACAGAATTATGATTATTACATCTTTCGTCGGCTTGTCTGTTCATTTTTCATGCATAAACTGCTAAACGGATTTTCAACAAATTTTATATAGTAGCAGCTTTTAGCCAGTGTCTGCTAGAGCTGGTAAATCTTTTGTTTTCACCACTTGCCACGAAAAATCACTTCAACACATGTACAAAAACGCAACTAACTGTTATTTACAAATATTACTTCTATATATTTTTTTATTAATTAAAACGCTTCGATAAGCCCCTGATGGCCAATATTAATAACCCATATCTGAGACAAGAGATGGTGTTATTTTAGATCAATTGCCAGGCAACCACTATTATTTTTCAATAATTAACAAAAATATCTTATCGGCAAAACTCAAGTAAGCCTATCTCTATCTGTAAGTTATTAATATTGGCCGTTAACGATCTAGCCTATAGTCTATGAGTAATTTTCATTTCACCAACTAAGTTACTGTCTGTAACTAAGTAAATTAACTTTTAGTTAGTTTTTCTAAACATAATTCACAACTGTATTGTGAAATTTAATCATTCACATTGTTTTAGCATTAGGTACTATCCACCATTACATATGGCTTTATCCTTTTTAGCCTTCTTACTATTTAAAGTATAAAATTAAATGCCATTTTGTAATAGTGAAGGATATGTAGAAAATTGTTCTATAACTGATCCTCTAATCCGGATTCTTGAATGGATAAAACCATCTACCTCTATCTGCCCCTATATCTGTGCTGTTGCTGCACATTCGTTTAAACAGCGATTAGGTAGGGCTCGGTCCGGAGGGCAGGGTAGCTGCCACATGATGTCTGTAGGCCACGGTTGTATTTTACCACCAGAAGAGCCTCATTCTTGTTCATTGTGTTATTATATACAAAAACCTAATAAAAAACGAAAAAACCTTGGGATACCTAGGTTCACATATAATGACTAAATCGCTCGGGATTGCGGGTTCTCTCTGCCTAACCTGTAAGGGTTTTGGAGTGATGATAGGTACTCAAGTAATCACATTATATCCTTATAGATTCTTTAACACAGAAAAAACATTATATTCTATATTCTCATGTATTTCTATGTATCAAGCTCGTTTACTAACGACTTTACCGACATAACTTTAGAAAATTCTAGCTTTAGCCCGTGTGGTTAGTGGTCGTACAGAAACTTTTCTTCAGGATAAAACTATTGAATAAACATTCAATTGACCCTTTATGTGTGTGACAAATTTCAAGAAAATGGAGTAACAAATATACGTACAAACTTTCGCATTTATAATATTAATAGGATAATAGGATTTAGTTATACGGCTAGTACCCAGAATACAGACATACATGTCTGCAACTCCTGTAGGTTTGTTAATTTACAACTTCTAACATGATTGTACGTTTGTTATAGAGTATCGTCGACAAATTGTGAACAAGGAGGCTACTTTCGAAAAATTGGCCAAAACTTACTCGGATTGTTCGTCAGCGAAGCGGGATGGAGACCTCGGGAAATTCAAGAGAGGCCAGATGCAAAAACCGTTTGAGGAAGCAGCTTTTGCGTTGAAGGTTGGGCAGCTGAGTCAAATTGTTGATACTGATTCTGGAGTCCATATTATCTTACGCACTGGTTAAATTTCTGTCCGCTTTTGTTACAAATTATTTATATTTTTTCAGTTTTGAAACTGATATCTAAGCCTCAAACTAGTTTTGCCCTACTAACTTGATTAGTGTCTAGAAAACCGACTATTTACTGTTTGATATAAAATTATTTTTCTATATTTACACACATTTTCGCATAATTAAAAATTTTAAAACCGGTCCAATAAATGCGCAGGCCATTCTTGAAAAATACTTATAATTTAAACTTATTATTATTAAATGTATAATTGCATTTATATGCATTTATTTAGAAAATAAAACATGAAATTTTAGATAAAACGATGTACATCTCAATTTTGTAAGTTAATTTTTCAAGCTATTATTACACAAGCCTAGGACTTCATCATTGGTTGTACATATTTCATTCTAGCCGGCCAGACTAAACTTCGTACTGACTAGTATCCGTTTCCTATAATCAACGAAACGTAACGTCCAAACGTATTTTCGTCTAAAAATAACGAAGCGTTACTCATATTTTTAAAAAGTGTTTCGAGTTTATTACCAAAAATGAGCCACTGTAGTTATATTTTACTATTGGTACAAACAAGTACCATCACTAATCAAAACGACTCGTTTCTTGAATATTTGAATATAGGAACCGGGCATATGATAGCTGAAAACAGTTTGTATGTGAAAAAAAATGATTTTTCCTTGGTTGAACCACAACTAACCTGTTTTTTCTCTATGAAACAAGAACTAAAGAGATGGAACATTTTGGAAATGTCAGATTAGCCTGGGTATGTTAACCTGTAACATTTTCAATCAACGTTTACCGAAGCACAGATTAAACCTATGTACAATTGTCACGCCAAACTAATCTGACAGCACTAAACGTGTTTTGTCTGTTTCTATTGCTTTCGGTGAAAGAAAAAGTAAGATGACTTAAGATTGGTTTAGTAAGTGTGCAGTAAAATTACTAACAATGCATGATAAATGTATGTAGTAACCATATTCTAAATACAATACGGTGGACGTTTCAAGATGGTGGAACATTTTTTAAGCGCTCCTTTTTATATGAATTGTTAAATTGTTGAATGAAAGAAGTAGTTACACTCTAAATTCAAAATGGTGAAAAAATGCGGCTTCGAAAGATTCTCTTTTCAAATGTTTTTATTTTTAATGAAGTAATTGTAATCCGCACACAAAAATACGAAAATTTGAGTCCTCACTTAGTAGCTGGTATACTTACACCAAGCCTATAAAAATAGTCTGCGATCTACTAAAGGCGCTAAGACCTTCCAGTATGTGTGATGATCATAGTAATATATTAATATTGATTTTGTATTTGTATAATAATAAGTAATCAACGCGATTCTCATTAATTACACAATACGTCTTTAAATTTACAAACTTCCAGCGCTTATGAACTTATGTTATATAGACTTTAAGTAAAGAGTTTCGGTTGGCATTTAAGGGTTGGATTACGTTTTCTTATCGTCGGTCGGTTCCGGCAGATTTCCAAATATTTGCTATCTCGCTCTAGCAAATGGCGCTTTTGAAAATACTTTTAAGGCAATGGAAAAATTCGATGTGATGCTGAGAAATGTATTACAATTCTAAGTTTTGTAATTTAGGTACACATAAGAGTACATTAATTGTAGTAATACATTATATTATGTCCATAATATTTGTACTAGTATGTTAAATATATTTGTCTTTTGAGGATTTAATGGCTACTGCGTATCCTATAGTATTTAGGGGCAATAGTATAACTTATGCTAAAAGCATCTTTCCTGTAACTATTTGCATAAGTCGAATTTATATTTTACAAATTGTTTTTATGGTAAACAATTTATTAGTTATATCGGTTTACGTAAAATAAGTGTTTTGAAGTAAGTATAATTATAGTGTTTGCTAAGTCTGCTAAGTTAAATGCTCAAAATATTTTCATGTCCGAAAATGAAACTGCATGTTGCCAAAACGTATGTTTTATGTCCTATACAAACTTTTACTTTCATTGTATTTTACACTTTTTTGTTACCAGAGCCCTTACTATGAGTTTACGGCTTGTCAAGTTACTTTATTCGCTACCGACTCTCTAAATTATTTATATGAGAACATTGAACAGCGCCTCTACTGGTAACTAAGAGAAACACATTTTTAGACCTAAAAGTGTCATAGATTTCTACACGTAACTTACCGAACGTTATCTATACTAACTCATGGTAAAGGCCCGGCACTTGGTAAACTCGAACATATGTTGGTAATAAATGTATTATTCAAACAGTTTCTATTTATTGAAGAGCGATTGGCGCTTTGGAAAAACATTTCAAGAATTGACAAGCATTGGTATTGGTTTATAAGTACGTACATCCATATCTTCACGCCAAGTCCCTCTTGGGCTAGGCAGAGAGTATTTGTTCGTGGAACGTCCATCTAGGTCTCCCCGGTTATCTATCCACATTCGCATCGTATATAAGTACGTTGTGCTTAACTTTCTTTGTTAGAAAATATCAAAATTTGCAAATCATTATCACTCAATTTCAAATATGAATGCGGGATACAGATTTAAATAACTTTGCTGCTAACATAATATCTTTGTTAGTGATTGAAAAATAACAGTGGTTGCCAAGTTACCAAACTACTGAAATAGTTATATAATTTGACTATTACTACAGCACATTAATCTTCTCCATATTTCAGATGTAAAATAAGCCTTTATTTTGCTAATTCCGCGTAAGCAGTGTAACTGTTGTGGCAAATAATCCTCCAAACGACACAGAATGTGACAAGCCTAACTGACGTTCCCACCACCCACCTCCGCAACCAGAATACGAATATAGGAAGAGCTCGGGAAACAATATAAATTGTCACGTTCTTTACACGTGACAACCCTACCCAACGTTTCCACCTCCCACCTCCGCGACCAGATCACAAATAGAGTCCGAACACGGGAAACAAAACCACTTGTCACGTCTTTCGCCAACTTTGTCGAAGCACTCACCACAGAGAGATATTTTATTGAATCAGGCGTTACTTTGCGGAAATCCATTATAACAGATGTAAAATAAGCCTATAATTAAGCACTGTTATAATGGATTTCCGCAAAGTAACGCCTGATTCAATAAAAAGCAAAATTCTCCATATTTGGCTGTTTTTATTTGTGTAGTTGCTGTATTTGACAAAAAATCTTAATGTGTGGAGGGTATAAATTTGCCTATTTTGCAAATACAACATTTGACAAAAACGCCTTACCGCAATTTTTTTGGTTTTTGTAAGCCATTTCAAAGGAGACAACGCATTTTTACGCATAGCATATGTATGCTTTAGTATTTGTAAGCATGTAACTGATTCGAAAGAGAACGAGAGTAACCGACATATTTCATAGAGTTAGCAAGCTGAAGTGGCAATGAACAGGCCACATTGCTCGCAGAACCGACAACCGCTGGGGAAGAAATGTTCTCGAGTGGCGGCCCCGCACCGGAGGACGTAATGTTGGACCTCCCACCCGGTGGACTGACGATCTGGTCAAAGTCGCGGGGAGCCGCTGGATGCAAGCGGCTGGTGACCGTGACTTGTGTCGCTATTTGGGGGAGGCCTCCGGCTGATGATGATGATGAACCAATATTAGTTACATGCTTTCAAATATTAAAGTCCAGCTATAAGTCGCTGGCTCACTATTACAAGATTTTATGTGAACTTTAATGAATTTTGGTAAACAGACTTATTAATTTTTGACTTTTGCAAAATGCATTGAAAGTAGGCTTAGGCTCATGTATCATTAAAATATCGTAGTATGGAACTACATAATGCTTTCTAAGTATTAAAAATAGCGTATTTACTTTTATATTTTGTAATATTATCAAAATAAAAATAAAATAGAACTTTGTGTTAGAAAAAATATTTATTTGTTTATAATCACAACTTAGAACTTTGTGGCTTTCAAAAAATGACAGATTCACAGATTAATAGCCAAGTTGAGTATTAAATTGTTGGAGCGTATGAACTAAAGAGCTAGTTAATAGAGATTAATATAATGAATGCAAAAGTTTGTAGGTTTGTTTGTTACTCCTTCACGCAAACTCTGATGAACCGATTTTGAATGAAATTTGGCACACACATTGAGGATGACTTGGATTAACACATGGGATAGTTTTTATCCAGAAAAAATGTTTCTGTGGGATCGTTAATCACGCGGGTAGCAGCTAGTTACAAATAAATGATTATGTCTCATATTAACATAATCATTTCATCAGCCTATTATTGCAGTCCACTGATGGACGTAGTTCTCCCCAGTATGGAATATGGATGGTTTTGCTCATATTCAATACGCCGGGCAGGCAGGTCGGCCGCAGTATATATTTGTTAGTTCAGGAATCACTGCTGCCGACCTCCCGTAAGGGCCCTTAATTGCCTTTAAAGATACCAACGGGCAGATATGGGGTGGTGCAATTCTACTCTGCCTGACACTACTCGGCAAAAAGTAGTGTTTACATTGTAAATGAAAAGTATTTATTGTTACAAAAAGCCAGCTTTGACACTTTTAGTCAATAATTCAATAATGTAACAAATCAAAATAAGCAAGTTAATTTTACTTAAAACAATAGTAATAAGATCATTGCTCATTTTCTGAAAATAATATAGTATTCCTTGTCCGCTATAGGCGTCCATCGATAAATATATATTATCTATTTTAGTCCTGCATAATATGGGTCTTTGTGTCAATTTCAGCATAGTCAAAAAAGCTAAGTGTTCATTTCTTTGGGTTTTCTGGGGTCTCATTGACTACCGTGTATAATTTTGCAGTGTATGGGCATTTAAAACTCACTTTAAATTGTAACTTCGTAAATCGGAGCTCTGTTACTTTTAAAAATGGAACCAATGAATATTTTAGCCTCGAACGAGCTTTAAAAATTAAAGAAGTCATTGCTGCTCATTTGTATGATATTACACGGTTTATCTGAATTAACTTGCAGTACTAATCTTATGAGATTTAAAGGTGAATAATATTCAGCCTTTGCACAGACTCTATTAATACAACTTTTCATCATGTCTTTTCCTAGCAGGTAACTTTCCATTTTATGATTGTTTATCTTCTCCTGTAAACCTGATGATAATATAAGTTCTTCTATATATTATATATAAGAGGAGGTGATGAAAGAACGAAATCCTTATCTTTCATTTACGGCCAATGTTAATAATGTATCTCAATCGAATGGATTTCAAGCAATCTAGATAGCTGCGTGTCCGCCGGCCTATCCTATACCTAATTGCCATAGTTATCTTGTCCACAGATATGTTATTGGCCAGCGGATAACATAAAAATGGATCAAAATATTAATCTTGGACAGCAACTTTTGGATTAGGATTGATTATTAATATTGGCCGTTAGTCATCACTTGAATAGTCTAAAATCTTACGTTGCTTGTTCATTTTTATTAGCTACTAGCTGTTGCCTGCGGCTTGTCCGTGTTTTCACAGGAACCCATTATGCGATCGGGATTAAAAGTAGCCTGTATGTTTATCCAGCTTACAGTCTCTCTGTGTTGAAAATTTCAAACAAATTTGTTCAGTCAATCGAGCGTGAGTCAGTAACAAACTTCCATCCATACGTATTCACAAACTTTCGCATTTATAATATTAATAGAATTATTTTCAATTAGTCTACAAATTGCAATCACAAATTGAATTAAACAAATTATTTGTTTAAAATACAGGACAAAACCGGGAAATTGAAAAATGTGGCATGTAACATAAAACTGGTCAAAGACAAGTTGACGTTTTCTCCAAATAGCGAAGTCCTATGTTTAACATAGAACCTTGATGGACTACAAATAAAACTAAAATGGAATGGTTCTAAGTATTACATAGAAATTCGTTATTCCTTTTTGTCGATAAAAACAACGTAGGAAAATGTAATACTTGATATTTTGCAGTAATGGTGCTGCCATCTAGTTGCTTATTTTTGCAAAATAGTAGATATGAACACATAGAACCTTGTAACTAAATAAGTGCTAAAATTGTAACATAGAACCATAAAATAGTGAGCCAAAGGAGTGTAAATTCTATTTATTATAAAAACGTGTAGTTCTTTTATGCCCGGTTTCTATATTCAAGAAACGATTCGTTTTGCTTACGGACGTTACCTTTTGTACAATTAGTAAGAATGCTAACAACGGTAGCTCGTTTTCGACGGTTAACTCTTAACATTTTTTGAGCATATAATTAACGCTCCGTTACTTTTGAGCAAAGTACGAATGTTTAAACTTACGGATTCCGTTTCGTTGATTATAGGAACCGGGCATTACTGGTTTGTGGTTATAAACGTAGTCGTAGATTTGTTTTTTTTTTATGTTATAGGAAGGCAAACAAGGAGACGGATTTCCTGATGGTAAGAAATTCACGCCGCCTAGAGACACCAAAGGTGGTAATGGTGCGTTGCCAACCTGAGGCTGGGATGTTAGACCTTGAGCAAAAGTAAGTTTACCGGCTACCTTACCCTCCGAACCGGAACACGTCATGATGTTATGGCGGCAGGAATAGGTAAGGCGGTGGTACCAATACCAATACCAACCAATGGTACAGCAAAGTTATTTTTGATATAAAAATTAAAGAATTATTTGGTATTTGCCTCCATGTGCGGATATCGTATTACCTATTTGCCTAATTACCTATTATTTCAAATTGATATTCGAAATTGGCCTGTAGGATTTCATGACGTAAGCGTTTTATAACTTACGTAATATAATGAAACTAAAGTATTAAAGCAAGTTTTGTTACTTAACATTTAAATTGGTTACTGAAAAACCAACTCAGTAGCCCAGACCTAATAAAGACCTAGAGTCATTAAGTATTTGAAGAAAGGTACTACAGAGTAAAATATACAATTTGCCTGTCTACCAGGCATCTTGTAAGAGGCTAGCTTAAGTCAATAGAGGTTTATATATATTATATAGAGATAATATCTCACAAATAGTAGTAAAATGGGTTGCGGAAAATGCAAATGATATTTATAAATTGCATCTAGATCAAAATCTAGATTGCAATTCCACCAAGCGCCGACGATAACAAGTGCAGAAAGAATATATAGGGCATGACCAACAATACCACTGATGATAGAGTGCTTTTATTCAACATTTTCGGGTAGGGATCCACCGTCTTTCCTATTCCTATCGTCTTAACGATTGTCATGTTTCGGTTCGATTAAAGTAGCCGGTAAATTTGCACAATAAGCCTAACATCCCGGTCTCAGGATAGCGACACACCTCTTTCATCTAAGGCTACTGTTGCCTCTTACCATCAGGATTACAATGTGCTTGTTCAATGACCTATTGGAAACAAATGTTACGTATTATTAGGGTAAGCGCCTACCCAATTATTACATCAATTTTACAATTGTGATAGTTTGCTTATCCATATTTTTTAATTAATAGCTATTATAAACGTAGAAGTCGGTCTGTCTAGTTGCTCTTTTACAATTAAACCTCTGAACCGATTTTGATGAAACAGCATTAAAACATAGGCAATTTTTGTATATAGTATACATATAGTTTTGTATATAGAAAAGAGTCAAGCATTAATTCTAAAGACCTATAATTCGCTGCATAATCTGTTACCAAATTTTGTAAACCGTATCTAAGTTGCGTCAAACTAAACTGACACTTGAAAGTGTCGATAATTAGATAGACATTTCTAAAGTTGTGATACAAATTTTATGAAATCTTAATCGTAATAGACAAACTTGAATGAGTAAACACTTCGGTACTAGCAGGGCTGTCTTAGATTATACTGGGGCCCTTGGGTACACAAAAACTTGGGGCCCTCTTGGAATATAAAGAAGTCAAACTTTACATATTTTTTTCACTATGATTTTTTGGGTAATCAATTACATTATTTTATTACAGTATGTCATTAATAATATTGGTATGCTGCTGCTTTTTTTTATGATTACGATAACAGTTTTTTTCGGTATTTCTGTTGAGCAACATCTTCTGTTAAATCCTCAAACTCAATTTTCTGACGAATGTCACTTTCAATTATTATTGATGTAGTGTAATTATTAGTGATGTGAGTAATTATCGACAAATTACGTAGTCGTTCTTAAGCTGCGAAATTGAATGCTCAAGAATTAGGGCAACAAAACGTAATGCTGGGTGCCAAAATATTTTAAGGTTAAAAGTGAGAGAAATAGTCGATCCTTCGGGGCCCTCTGAATATGGGGGCCCTGGGCACTGGCCCCGTGTGCCTTTATGGTAAAGACGGTATTGAGTACAAGTGTTTCTTTATTTAAAAATGATCTCAAAATCAAATGAATTCAAAATCATTTCGTTTAACGGGTTTGCATAGTGACGTAATGCAAGTGATTTTTCGATGTTAAGAAAACAACCCAAAAGATGGTAGTGATGTAACACCACCTACGGCTGGGGTTATACCTCTTTCGGAATAGATTCACGACTCGACCGTAAAAACCACAAATTCTGCAAATGCAAGAAAACGACTTCGATTTCAATAAGTTTATCATCTCAAGTATCCAAAAATTGAGGATTTTTCTAGATTTCCTTGGGATACTATCATCAGATCCAGATAGTGGCAATGGGACTACCATGCAGTACGCCCTTTCACCTAAGAAAAGAATTATCAAAAAAACAATCACCTAAGAAAAGAATAAAAAATTAAGGAGAATTTAAATAACATGTAAATAAAAATAAATGCATGGGTCAAACATATAAACTCTTTCTTTTTCCAAGTCGGTTAAAAACTCAACAGCATCGAGTACTGACGTTATGGTTGAGTGCAATAGTATGTTCTATATTACTTTTTGAGTGCAATCTGAGTGAGTTTCTGAGCCCTTACAATGAGTTAACAGCTTGTCTAGTTTGCTATACTCACTAGCGTCTCTGTAAATTATTAGTATGAAAGAAAACTTTAGATGTGGTCGTAGAATGTTAGATGGTGGATCTTAACCTTGATGAGTTGGTGCATAGCATTTCACCACCATTAGTCTTATAGGTAATGTAAATCTATGTAATCTGTGCTCACCTTTTAATAACTGCCTGTAAAAGAGGTAGATGGTCTATTCTACTCAGCGGAGCAATCGTAAAATTATTACATGGCGAAAAATTTCAAAAATGTATCAAAGTTTTAAAGATTTATATTTATTGTTGCATAACTTATTAGTTGTAATACCTTTCGTTTTACTACAGCTTGTGGAGGACAAGGAGTTGTTGTAATAACAAGCATTAAATTGTAACGGACACGTCTTCATTGTTAGTTGTTACACACTTTAGTTATTGGATATAAGGTGTGATCACACCTTTGTATTATTCAACGATTAGTGGCTATTAAAGGAGTAATTGGCCGTTATCTGATCCGTATTATTTGGTTATCAACTTTTTCGTAGAACCTTCAAGGGTCAAGAGCTATTGCAAGGCCAGCAAATGATGCTTATTATGAGCAAATTGCTTAGCATTTTACTTGTGAACGCAATAAAAAAATACTTATTAGAAGTTTATTTCTGTGATAGAACATAAAACTGGCCAACCCAGCAAACATCGTTCACTTTGCACTTGATACTCCCTGCCTACCGTGTCGGGGTAGGTACTTGTACCTAGATTTATTAGTATAGGTAAGACCTGGTTCGAAAACTTCTGCACTTCGCATTTCAAGTTATGTGGTCACTTCGCATTTAATGTTGTTGTTTGTAATATTTATACTACAAAGCTTTTGACTTGGAAAAACAGGCCAATTCACATTTGAATTTTACATATCTCCCTCGGGAACATCTTTAGTAAGCAGGACAAAAAGCATCCTATAACCTTTTTCGGAACATAGAGTACTCTTTTCGTACCGATTGGTTTTGTAGATTCGGCGTGAATCGCGCCCATTGAACATACAGACAAAATTCTAAAAATTGCTAAAATGCGTTCTGCTGCCACTTTTTAGTCGCTTTTTTTATTATTAACGTTTTCAGGTCCGTATTCTGAGTCCCTAGTTAGAATATCATTCACTAATTCGAGAAAATATGGTATCTGTGCAGATAAATTACAAAATCAAAATAACACAGAGGTGTGAATTGACGTAGTTAAGGCTAATCATTAGATTGGCATCAGCAGTGGGAAACCACCTTTGACGTGGGGGACCTGACTGGGAATAAAAAGATAAACTAGATAATTGGGTAGGGGAGCCTCGACCTCGAGGTGCTGTTCAATCTATTTCCGCCATTGGACCCCTGACTATTGCGATATTGAAGTGACCTATTATTTGACCTTATAGATTAGAGCCCCCATACCAACAGCTTGAGGGTGACCTTTAATTTGTTTTTCATACATACATATTTTTGGCAGGCAGAGAATATCGATTGCCGAGTACCACGATCCTTGCTTACTTGCCTTGCTTCTTTTGTATGTACATTGTAATTTGTAACATATGTAGGTATGTCGATGGAGCATTTTTTATCTATCTCGTCAACGTGCCAGATACCTGATGATAGCAGTTTAAAATGAAAATTTGAACACAATAACAGTATATTAAAAAAAAAACTCTGTAAATGTCTGTGCATGTCACACTAAGTTTGAGTTTCTATCAGGAAAAACGACATGACACGACGGTCTGGAAGGCTTTCCTCAACGGAGCACGTAGGAATGCTGTTGTGGGCCTCAGCGGTTGGGGTAGTGGGACCCTTTGGCACCTTCCCTCAGCAACCAGAAACAGACAGCTGGCAAGACGGCCACAGAAGTACACCGGCGGGGCAGCTACCGCTAGTCCTAGGTCCTCAGGTTCACCGTCGAGCAGCGGGCACTAGACAGCAGACAGCAGTTCCTACAATACGTAATTGTTTTTCTCTTAAGTTCCGTCGACTGTTCGAGAGAGAATAAGGATGTTACAAGTAAACATGCTACCTACATCATACAAACTTTTATACGCCGATTATACCATAATAATACTCCGAGACACCGAGTGTTGGTTTAACACCATCCTCGGATGACATTCGAAGAAGTCGTAAAATTGCAATCTAGGTCTCCCGAGAACCTGCATCTGTCCTGTAATGTTTATTTTATCTTATACTTTCTTGCATAACTGGGAATAATGACATGTCTTTATTGCAAAAAAAAAAACAATTATAAAATTTAATACGTTATAATATGCTGTTGCCTGCGACTTCTTACACACGTCAAAGTAACTGGTCGTGGTTAGGGATAGGCATGAAAGATTTCACAGCAGTAAAAAGCCCCGGGTCAGCATTTAGAACGTGTTGACCCGGGCTATACAAAATTTGGTTAAAATCAGTTCAATAGTTTTTTACGTGAAAAGTGAACTAACAAAGCGATAAAAAAATTAATCCTCCTTTTGTTTTGGGTTATTTATCTTGTATTGTGTATACAATACGTAAAAAAATAGTGAAGTGTTGTGATTGTTTGAAAGGACGTAACCAGATGTAGTTCGAGCTCAACCTCTGTCAAACTACAAATACCGCGTGCTGCGCGAGCTGCTGGCAGCTGAGTAGCACCTTGAACTCACAGTTCGACCTGCGACCTTATTGTGAACTCGCGATGCTTCAGTCTATTTCTCTAGACATTAAAATCGATACTCATATCGATATTTTCAAAAAGAGCGCATTGCCTCCATATTTAATCTCGAAAATGGCACCAGGTTAAGTAAAGAATGGGGAAGTCTTTTCTTGGTTGAAGGAACTGAATCGAGTGAATTTAGAGTTCAAACTCAAACAAACTTTAGAGAAAAACTAAAAATTTTAGACAAAAAAATTTCAGATATAGCGTGCTGCGGCCTCACTGTGAGCTCGCGGTGCTTTAATCTTGAAAATTGAAAATTTGGCAGAAATAGGTTTCTCAACAGCGGCCATTTTATTTTCGCAAATTTAAATTTTTTTTATGAGGCCCTGATAATTGCCACTTAGGCTCTATAAAATACCATTGTTTCGAATTCTCTACTTGTTTTCGTTTTTGCAGGTAGTTGCTAAAATTTCGTCTAGCTAAAGGTAACTCAAGGATAATTATGGGATTTTTACTTTAAGAGCAAGCCCTATCTGGTGATATAAGAGTTTTTATTCATTAATTGCTGTTTCAAAATGGCTGCCAAATTCGAAATCAGCATCCTTGTTACAGTCTCAAATAACAACAATATGGTAATTTTATGAAACGGTTGCGAAAATAGCATTTTTTCAGAAAATCTTGTTTTGGATGTCAGCCATTTTGTGTTTCAAATTTTTTACTTTTTTTTATTTTGTAGTAATTGCCACCTAAGCTCTAAAAAATGCTGTGACTCAGGCTCGCTATTTCTTTTCGTTTAGTCAAGCCCTTGGCCAATTTTTGACCAGGTACAGATGGCTAAGCACCAAATTCATTTTTATAACTTTTAAGTAACATCGATCTAATGGCGCAAAAAGGTTTACTCTAGGTCTAACGTAGCGGTTTTTCAATAATAACTTCCGTCCGCCATCTTGGATTTCAAAATGGCTGCCAAATTTAGAACCAGCAACACCGTTCATGTCTCAAATGATACCAATATAGAGTATATCTATAACGGTTAAGAATCTTAAAAATTATTGTAAAAAATCCGATTGGTGTATGGCGGCCATCTTGGTTTTCGCTATGTTGAAATATTTTCTATAGCTACTTTTAATTGCCACCTGGTCTCTACAAACTGGTATCATGACCGATTCTCCAAGTCTTTTCGTTTAGGCAGGCCGTCACCTAACTTTTTACCAGGTCAAAGTAAACCAGATTTATCAATTTATTTCTTACTTTTAAAATGTATGCCCACACAAAAACAATTTTTACGCTACGACCGCCGCAGCCGTTTTTCAATTATAACTTTCGGTCGCCATCTTGGCTTTAAAATTAAAGAAAAATTGTAATTCTCGACCCCTTTACCCCTTAAAAGTCATGTCTGGCGACTTGAATTGCAAAAAATGGCTGCAATCTTGAAAAAATCTGTCAAATTCTAAAAGCCCTGGCAACACTGTGCAATATTCACTACGGACATAAATGACCATCTCAAACCGTTTAAGACCTACAGCCTTTTCAAATTTGTATGAAATTGGGATTTTTTTCCCAAAATCCAAAGGACCCTTACTTTACAAATCAATAATTGCTAAGAAAGGAAATTTCTAGCTATTACAGTTCAAACCCAATAGGCATATAAATTTTTTATGGCGGCCATCTTGTATCCGCCATTGTAGATTTTTTCATAAAACTTTTGGCAATCGCCACCTAAAAGAGGAAAAATGGCGCTAAAACGGTCCCGCTAGGTTCCACTGTTTTAGCAGACCGTCGACCGACTTTTTACCAGGTCTAAATTTCCAAGGTTTCGGATTTTTCTGGGTGGTTTGAAAGCATTCCCTATCTGACGACATCAACACCGTGACTCTAGCACGACGGCAACTGAGAGAACAATTCGGGATGCGTCAGCTATCATCATCGTTGTCTGAGTTTATTATATATTTATTTATTATATAAGAGGAATTGCTGCCTGGCTCCTCCTACTCGGTGGTTGATCTGAGGATCCTGGATAGATGGTAGCTGCCTCGCCGGTTCACTACTAAGCCGTGTTCCCAACTGCCTGTTGCTGACGAACGGCGCTAGAGATCCTAATGCCCCGACCGCCGAAGCCTACAGTGGCCTCCAAAGAATAATTGACCTTCGTTATTGTCTTAACCTTTTTAACCGGTTTAATCAGTCTTTTAACCGGCTGAAACTATTGGTGATATCTACTTGAGGTTAAAATTGCACAGACTTTGTCTTTTTCTTTTCATTTCGGTTTAATATAGTGTTTGTGTTATTTTTTACCGACTTTAAAAAAGAAGGTCCTCAATTTAACATGTTTTTAGTATGTTTGTTGCGCGATTACTCGGCCAACAGCCCACCGGTTGATACGTGATGGTTCTGTTTTAGAAAGATAGGTCAGGATTTCGAAGTGATCCATGTTAGTTTTAGCATGATCCAACTAGTGGTTTTTGAGTTATACTTACTCAATAGCGCACAAATTTTTGAAGTGAAATCTTCTTTAGCGGCGTTGCGCACTTTTTTTTGGAATGGGTAAAAACTGTCAAAAAATGGGTCAGATCGAAAATTCGTAAGACGGCTCAGGGCGCTTGCGCGAATGTTCGTGTTGTCATGTTTGTGTACGATAGCGCAATAACTGAATATTATATTCTAACAAATAAATGATAGTACTTTAATACTGATAATAATAATTAAAGTAATTCGTGCAAAATTCTTCCCTAACTATTCCAAAATATCAAAAATGCACAACGTTAATATTCAAGTTTTCACTTCTAGAAGAAATCTTTCACATGAAAAAAAAATATGTAGTAATTTTAACTCAAAAATACTAGTAGATAGCAGTTGCTTTTTTTTTGGGAAATAAGAATTATCAAATCGCGACGTGGAACCTAATAAAATAGTTGGAGTCGGTTTCTGCAGTTTCACTGCGCTTAATTGAAAATTTATTGTGATTCCTCCCTACCATCAGGTTTTCCTGAACGGTTTCCGTTCGTTTGTTTGTTAGCATTGCATGTTTATTGTAGCTGAGCCACCGCCCTTACATTACAGGACATATCCGTGTTTTAGGTATATCTTCCTGGGTTTCAATAATTTGCTATGGGGCAATCCAAAGAAAGAAAAAAGAATATTACCCATTCAGCTGCATGTTTGTTTGTATGTTTGTCAAGCGTAAATAACGGTTACCCAGATAACAAAGAGATATTATATTATATAATAACAAAGAGATTTTGATGGTTAACTTTTGAAAATTATATCAAACTGCATTCCTAATAAAGTACGTTCCATTATTTACAATTCCCTAGTTAAATCGCATTTGGAATATCTAATACAAATATGGGGCTCTGCTGCGGCAGTATACTTGAACCCATTGCACAGAACGCAAAACAAAATCATCAAAGTGTTATATAATTATCCCTACCTTATGCTTACTACAAAATTATACACAAACACTAAACTATTCAAAATTAGTCAACTACATGTTTATCATACGTGTGTGTGTACTTGTGTACTAAAAATACTAATTACTTAATTCAATCTAATTTGACTTTGCAAGTGGTCGGGGACTCATTATTTGAGACATAAATATAAAATCTAGCTTCCTAAAGTGCAAACGAGCTATGGGAAAAAAACTATATTGCTTCAGGGAGTACAACTATATAATAATTTACCAAATTATATAAAAACTGTATTTCGATAAATGGATATAAAATTGAGTAGACCTACTGTATGATTTGAGATTTTTTTTGTAATGAATGCTCCAGAGACACTAATTAACTTTTTATATGATATGTTTGTTTAGTATCTCATTTTAAGTGAAATTTTTTTGTTTTTTATGAGAAAATAAATTTCTTTAAACCTAAATTTTTTAAGTAATTTCCATGTATTCATATTTTTAAATAAAGTTTTTTCCCTGGTGATGCTGTTATAAGCGAAACC
>NJDC01000076.1:408421-427785 GCA_002245475.1 Calephelis virginiensis | reverse complement strand
GCGGGTGCGTGCGCGTGAGCGTGTGCGTGCGTGTGTGCGTGTGCGTGTGCGTGCGCGTGTGCGTGCACGGGTGCGTGCGCGTGACCGTGCGCGTGTGTGCGTGTCTGTGTACGAGGCTGGTACGACGGGGCTGGTCTGGTAATCTCTCATCATAATTTTTTCATCATCATCTTACATCAAATAGGTCATCAAAAGTACAAACGTGATTAAGATAGTTCACGTCTATCATTTATGGAGATCTGTTTAGGAGTTGAAGGTTATTAGCTCATTTACAAGCATGGAGTTGATAACAGACACATTACAGTTAAAATACTAACGATGGAGCTTAAAGACAGGATATGTAATAACTCTGGAATGCCTACTTGTAATACCCTCGAGTTTGGACTCATTAGATTCCCCCTAACTAGATTTATTTATATTATCTAATGACGGGGACTTGATGATAACGACTGTATTTAATGTAATATGTCTGATAGATCCTAGTTTTAAGCTTTCGGTATTATGTAAGTTTCGTAGTATTTGCAGTAACAGTTCTTTTATAGCACATGTGAGAAGAAAGGTTTTGTGAGTTTGGCTTGTTTGTGTGTGTAGGTATGTGTGTTTGTCTATGACATCGTATCTCCCAAAAAATTGTAAGGCGTTGTTTCAACTCCCGACGTGAAATTAGGAGTTTTATTTACCCCACTTTATGTATACGTATGTTTCAGCAATAACTTCTAACGATTTGACCGCTTTCGATAGGAATATTCTTGTTTGAAAGCTGACGTAATCGAGATGACTCTTGGTTAACGTACCCAATATATAATATATACGTAAGCATAAGGGGGCTTGAGGGGGCTCATTGATTTTTTTTAATTTCACGATTATTGAAGTGTTAAATTCGTACAAAACAAAGTAATGCGCAAAATTTTACTTCAATTGCGTTTAATTTTTATGAGGTATCTAACTGTTGCCTGGCAGCTATTGTGAATTAGTAATAAATTAAAAGCAAAAAAAACTTTTTAGAAAAAGCTTTTATTTAAACGCTCTTAAAAGAAGAAATTAAAAATTTTCTTCAAAAATTTACAATCTCATTATATACATCGTATAGGATCATAAAAGCTTGTCGCGCGATTTTCTTTTATAAACAAACTAGTTCCCACTTACAGATTTTTGTAAAATCAAGGTACGAAGTTTAAATTAATAAAATTTCAATTTAATTGAATATTGTTCATCGCGACACACTTTTATGATCAAATAAGTTGTATTAAATGAAGTTGTAAGTTCATAGTTAACATTTTTTTAGAGATAAATTTTATTTTCCTATTATTAGAGCGTTCAAATAAAAGCTTTTTCTAAAAAGTTTTTTTGTTTTTAATTTATTTTTTACTTTTTAGTTATCGCAGACTAGATTTCTTAGTCTGATCATCTCATTCAACCCATCATTGCTGCAAGGTCGTTTGTCGGTTAATTTCGAACAATCTAGCTCTTCATTAAGTAGACATATTTGTCATTTTACCCTACTAAAATTTTTTATTTGTTATTTTTTTTTTTAGCCCAGGTGCCCTAAGGTGGTGTGGTAGGTCACTCAGTCCTCGGCACGGCTTAACCTTGACTTGGGTGTTCCGAAGAATGAGCCACTTATTTCAGCTTATAGAGTTGTCCTGCTCCTACACAGGTTGCAGACCAATGCTGATGAACCCCATACCTTTAAATCACACAAATCAGTTAATCAATCGATGTTTTCATCGTGTTGTTCTGAGCTCCTTAGCAGAGTAGACTATCTGCCTTCCTGTACCAGGCAGCTCGTAAAAAGCAAGCACTGAGGCTGACCGTCACAAACACCGTGACATCTAGTCAAATATTGGATTTAAAGTGATGTTACATTTTTTCTTAGTATTTTCGGCAAGCCGAAAGCTCCGCTGTCTTGGATATTGAAAGAAAGAAAGAAGAAAGAAAATTATTTATTTGCGGAATATGTGTGTAAATAAGATGATAAATATATAAGTATATCAACATATTCTACCATATTTTGGCGTGCAAATATTTTAACATCAATAAAAAAATATTATTTAATTATATACACTTTAACCTTTAAGCGAATTATTTATATTTCTAACTAGTTTAATTATTTGAAAAATGAAATTTATTTATTTGCCGAAAACGTGTGTTAAAAGCTGTTACAAAAGATATTTGTTAATACCAACATACACTTCCACATTATGGTTTGCATGGTTTGGTTTGAAAATTATACAAATTAAAAAAAATATATAATTAGGTTTAACTTTTAGGTTTAAATAAAGTTAGGTTTGTATTTTTATTTTATTTAACAATACTACTTACCTATGTAACTGTTTGTAAGACTATGAAACATTATGGAAAAAGTACACTAGTTTTCATTATCAACTGAAATTTATAATAAACTAGCTGTTACCCGCGGCTTCGCCCGCGATAAATTGAGATGTAAGCTATCCTATCTCTCAAGTTGGATCGAACTGCACATGGTGTGCGAATTTTATTATAATCGGTTAAGTGGTTTAGGCGTCCATTGAACACAAACATTGTGACACGAGATTTATATATATTAGATGTGCTTTCCTTACTATCAGTGAATACTTTTTGTTTGTCTCATACTTCCTTGGCAAATTGACTCCAATTCGAACTTTAAACTAAATAAGATACGTTTTTGTAGCCATGAAAAGGTTTATAAACCATTTGAGCTCAGTAAAACTGCAAAAACCCGTATTCAGTTTCCATACCATGTCTTCTTAGTATTAACATTAAAAAATATATCTCTGGCATTATATAGAAACCAATCCAAACTCGGTAGCACTATACTAACTCGGAACTACACTCTTTCAAATAGAAAAAAAATCGGTTTACAGGTGACGGTGAAATCAGTATACCTTATATATAATAAATACATAGAAGTGAAATATATGAACTCCTTTTTAAGAAGTCAGTTAAAAACAAAAACTTTCATCATTCTGTAAACATTTTAATCAGGCTAATAAATGTTAATTTTAATGGGTGTCATCCTTTAAAAATATTTTGCACATTTTCCATAATTACAAACAATAACATATGATAACATGTCCTCGTTAAAATGAACCATTTTATAATTAAACACAATTATGGACACATCCTTTTTACACTGATATGACGTAAAATTCCTCTAATTGGGAGCACAGGGACACAACCTCACGGTCCCAAATGTGGACTTTGGTAAATAGAGACTTCTCTTCAGTCAGTTGACACAAACTCAAACACAATAGTATCCTGTTTTATGAAGTTATGGGGGACTTTTAATCCCAGAGCTCTCTTTATTTTAGTAGAGGTGTATTAGACTAGTTTACCCTGTGTTGGTCATAGTCCGCTGAGTAGAATAGACCATCTGTCGACCAAACTACTCGTAAGAGGCGAGTACTAGGTGATATATTATTAACGAGACCACTGCTGGTAGAGTCTGTGCAGTAAACTCATCCCCCTCGTTGGTCGAGTGGCTAGCATACACGCCTAACTACACTGACCAGCCGCGATGCTCGGGTTTGATTCCCGACGGGGGCAGGCATTTGTGTGATGAACATTTATATGTCTGCATTTCCGGGTCTGGGTGTTTATTAAATTTATTCTGGTATCTATTTAAGTATTGCTATGTACTAGCATCGTCGACTTGCACCCATCACACAAGCATATAATTTGCTTCCGGTAGCGTTAGATTCAATTTGTGTAACTTGTCTGGAAATATTTGTCTGGAAACTGGCCCGAGGAGGGGCCCACCGCCTTACCTATTCCTGCCGCCATAATGACTCTGTCATGTTCCGGCTTGGCAAACTGGCATTAAGTTTTGAAACGACTTGGTAAAATTATTAGAACCATACCTATTTTCTTCGACATAATGTTTGCACTCGCCATTGTAATTTTACGTACGCTCGCTTGACCTTACGGTCAAGCGAGCGTTTAAAATTACTCACGATGATTAAGGTATGTTTTTACTAACAGTAGATCAGTCTGCTTATTTGACAAAAAAGCAATCAGATAGTAATACCTTTTAATATATTGTTTAGATAAATGGATAATCAATTAGTATGGAGAGTATCCTTATCCTTGGTTGTGAGGAAACTGAATAAGGTTGCTAATAGTAATTAAAGAAATAAGGTCAAATTGATTGTCCTATATATTGTTTTATATTCTTGTACTTCCTTGTGTGTAGTACCTTAAATATATTTGATATTTTTGTTGTATTTGGTAACATTCTCTCTACTTTTAGTAAGGGAGCCCGCGATCCTAATAACTCTTATAACTCCAGCGTCGTGGGGCTTCATTGTACTTTGTCGATTGAATAGTGGAGAGTAAAAAATATCATGTATTTTTTTCTTTTCAGCGGTGTGTTGAGAGTCTAGAACCTATAAAAAAAATTGCTGTCATTAGGTGACATTCGGTCAGCTCATTAAATATTAGTAGCGTATATGCCTAATGTGTCTCCGATGGCGGAAATATATCAATCAGACAGTTCGCCGTAATTGACAATGAACATAGGTGACTTGGTTTCTGAAAGTTTCTGACCCTCCTTTTCTTGTCCAAATTATCAGAAAATGTAAACAAACACTTATTGGCATGCAATGAACCCGCCGTACTTTAATCTGACATGCTCGAGTGTATTTTCAAGCCAAAAATATAGAGTAACGCTACACTCGCATTTCTATACAATACATAATGGGATTTAATACATAATGGAGGTAATTAACTATTGTGCAGGATATCTCCCATAACATAATCAGACGCGCCTGAGCGATTGCAAAAATCCCAACTTGGGCTCCCCTATAATTTATAAAGTACCTAAGCTACGTGACAAACATTGTCCTGTCTTAAAACTCAGATGAATTTAGCTTTCTATTTTTTTTGAGTTATTTTAATGATACGTATTAGACTAGAAATGTTATCGCCAAGAATATACCAAATGTATGTAACTGTAATACTTTGGTCCTTCATTTTAACAGCATAATTTTCCAAGTATCGGTTTTAGTCTCTTAATAAGTTGAACAGACATCTGCCTCTCCAACAGACAGCTCGTGCGAGGTCAGTTTAAGATATAGATAATTAACAAGAAGACCACTGGCAGTAGAGTGCTGTGCAGCTATTTGTCCGGGTAGGGATCCACCTCCTTACCTGTTCCCGCCTTCGTAATGTCTCGGTCATGTTCAGGCTTGGAGAGTGGGGTAGACAATAGACTTGGTCTTACATCTCGACCACCGTTCAGCGATGCACCTACGTCTATGGTGTCTACAGGCTACTGTTGTCTCTTATCATCAGGAGACACGTGTGCTTGTTTGCTGGTCTCTAACATTATGAATATTTATTTCCAATAATTAATTTTTATTTACTTTTCTACTGTTCCGGTAAACTTAATATTTTTTCTTTTAAGCCTTCCCCTGAGAATAACTAACAAAACAAAAAATAGGATTAGCAAAGTTGGTCCTCTCGTTCGGTGACCATTGGAAATGGGGATTTATTTTTATATAACGTAAGATAGACCGCACGATCGAGTAATCAGGAAATAACTACATATTAACTGTACGTAATACTTTTAACCCATGAAGGTGGAAGTTTTCAGTTTGGCTATATTTTTGGGTATGTTACGTAATTTTGGTTTTTTCCTCTGCCTACCTTTTCGGGGATATGGGTGTGAAGATACTAATGTGTTGCCGACCTCGCGGTTGTTACAACTTCACCGGGCTTTACTAGGTCCTTCTTTCGAAACTGATTATAGTTCCGACGTGGTCGTATACAAATTTAATGAACATTCGAGTTGTTTTGGAGTCGTACTTAATACGTAAAGGTGACGTCTCCTGTTACATCGACGTCCATGATTTCGTCTAGGTACACGAAGTTTATTTATTATCGGAACTCTAGAGAACTCTAGAACACCACCGCGGAGTCAGTTATCAGGTAGGGAGGCAGATGGTTTACTCTACACAGAAGACCCGAACCAACACGCCGAAACACGGGGTGTTCTCATGTTTTTACCAGTGACGTTGTACGTACTGTCAGATAATTGCCGTATTACTACCAAATATCAACTATATTTCTTTATCTTCCGATAAACAGATACGGTGTTACCCATGTTTATTTTGGCAATCATACTCAATGTTGTTTTGGACTTGATAATGCGATAATATTATATCTACATATAAAAAAAGATCTATTATGAATAATAAAGAATCAACATATACAATCGTAAATTAATGGTGTACGTACATCTTACTTATCTTTTTAACCACAGACTGAAATCTATCTCTCTCTCTATCTGTCTATCTATCTCTATCTCTCTCTTACACTAGCTCTATCACACTCTATCTCTTTCTTTCTCTCTCTGTTATGTATGTGTATGTTTATCTTTGGCATAATAAGTTTTGAATGGATGGTTCGATTACGATAGTATATTCATTTGAATTCTAAAGTGATGGCTCTTAGCTACATTACAGATAGGTTTTATAGAGTGTTATTAAATAGTTTTAATTTTATTATTGCAAGAATATTGAGCAACTACTTATATGTTGAGATCTTTGTGTCAAACATAGTCTATAGACTAATGAGTAATTTTAATTTACCGTAGGCTCTACATTACCGTTCCTAAGTGTAAAAAACTTCTTTTCTGCTATATAGTTTCTCTTAAAATAAGTCACATCAGTAAATTGAACTTGAAATACTGTCGCTTGATTTCAGAACAAGGTTCTTCATCCCTGCATGGTCATATAAAGCAGTTTCTGCTTTATATATTTCACCTTTATTTGACTTCGCTAACAATATTTTTATTATCTAAGGTTCTTGTAAAACATCTCATAAAAGATCTACTCAAAGGATGAGTCACTCAAATGAAGTTTAATTTTCAATATTGTGGTAAGTTTTCTGATTTGATTTTTTTCATAGTGAATAAAATCTAAAGCACTTGATCCATGACTGATAGACCCACTTAGCTGCTTAATTATTTATTGATTTTTTATTAATTATTTATCATGTTCTAAATATTTTATTTTATTGCCTCTGTGGTCTAACGGTTCAGTTGTTGGACTTGACTGTCTAAGGTCCCGGGTTCGAATCACTACCAGGCAACAAAAAGAAAGTTGGATTTTTCCAATTTTCTAATAAAAAAAATACGTTGCTCGGGACATAGGGAACATCGTGGGACTTAGTGTTTTCGGCTAGTCGTGGGTGCCCTGGTTGTGCCTCTGCCTACCTCGGGATATGGGCGTGAAGATACTCTGAATATTTAATTTCCTAACTATAATATCAACATAATTAGTTAATGGTAGGTAATTAACATAATTAATTAATAACTAAACTGAAATAATAACAAACATAACTCATTAGTTACGTATCATTACGCCTAAACAAATTACACAAATATATTTTAGGTTTTACAGCTGACCTGAAAAGTAGTAAATATTTTATTTATAATTTCAAAAGTTATATTACACTACTTAACAAAAAGAAAACTTTTTTATCGAAAGATAATTCATACGATAGCTACATACCCTCTTACTACTAATATGTATGTCTCATATTTTTATCACGTTAAATTTTTTTAGATATACCTACCTGGGATCAATAAAAAATTTTGTTCAAGCACTTGACAAAAATGGACCTGCTTTTAAATATTTCAAAACCATTATTCCTAATTTGTCGCAAGCTAAATTCAAAGTAGGAATCTTTGTGGTGCCTCAAATAAAAAAAAAATGAACATTTTTATGGTTACTTATCCACTATATGCTTCGAATTCATTTAAAGCGGGAAATAAAAATGTCTTGGACAGCAATAAATCTGAGGATAATGAAAAAATGTTTTCAATGTATTAAAAAAATACCACAAAATGTGAGTGAAGATGTCCCTAAAAATTCATTTTCTCCATTCTCACTTAGACTTTTTCCATGAGAACCTGGAAAGCGTAAATGATGAGCATGGCGAGCGTTTTCACCAAGATTTGAAGATTAATGAAGAGAGGTTCAAAAGTTTTTTGGGTTAAATATATGTTAGCCGATTACTGTTGTGGTACTTTTAGAAACACTGATCACAGTCAGTAAAAAAGAATGACCTGTGCCATTTTTGATTTTTCGTAAGTCTCATACAAAAAGTTTATAAAAAATATATATATTAAATATTTAAAAAACTTAATGTTCTATTTTTTTTCCCTTTAGTATATAACTTATGGTTCATAATCCTATCGATATACATTAGTTTTATTTATGGGTAAAAAGCCGTGTAAAGTAGTGTTATTAGACTTACATTATTATTCCTGTCGGGCAACAAAAAAATTTGGTTTTTCCAATTTTGTAATAAAAAATGTTGCTCAGGATCGGATATGTGCCCAGCAGGCTTGCCATCTATTAGGAGTCCCACATTTTGGAACTTGTGTCTTCGGCTAGTCGAGTTCGAGTATGAGATAATAACTTTGTTCTTAGTTCCATAATGACGCAACTTCTTGATCAAAGTATGTAGCCAGAAGCAGAACCGAAATAGGTCGAAAATACGTAGGGTCAGATTCCTATAAAAGTACTATCTTCCGTTGTTTCATTAGATCAGAAAATACACCATTCGATATGCATCAGTCAAAAACAACAGCTACATGTAGTGCAATACCATGAATTATTATTAATGTAACCGTTATAACAATATCCCTACAAGTCTGATGGTTTCTTTGTTTGAATTAGAGATATACCTACTGAACTAGCAGCCCGTCCCAGATTCGCGCGGGTGAACAAACTTCCATGTTGTTATATATGTAAAACTTCTGCTTGAATCATTATAATTCTATTATCTATTGAAAACATTTAAAGCTCTAAACATACATAGGCGCAGACAGCAAAAAGCGAATTTGTTTTATACTAAGTAGTGATTATGCATAAAATGTACCATCAATGATGAATGAATCCTTCTCAAAAAGAAACATCAAAATCTGTCTTTTACTTACCCAGTAATCGCGTAATAAGCATACCAAAAAATAAACAGTCGAATCCACAACTTCCTTTTTAGAGTCGGTTAAAGATAACACATTTAATTGGTATTTTCATTAAATGGCACGGACAAGAATGGGAGAATAGACAAGTATTTTAATAATAAATCAGTGATGGAAATATTTATCGGTAACATCAACTGAAGACGTCTTTCATTATATCCGACCCCCGTGCTCGTGAACTTCCAAGATAACATGCAATAACATTATTTATTTCGTAATTGTAATCACATACAAGTAGTCTAAACATATCTCCAGACCTAATTAATTATTAATAACAGTTCAATAACTCTACTGACAACATATTTCGATTAAAATCTTGTTATCTTTTGTATAAAATTGTAAGACAATTAAGCGAACTATCAAACATTACGAATCTTAGCCTTTGTTATGATTATTGGCATATAAATAGGCAGGATGGTACTACTAAACCGAGGAGTACAAGAAATTCAGGTATGCGCTTATTGCCACGCAGACTTGGGCTATGATAAAATGAATATCTACAGCCAATAGACTTTCCTAATGATAACGGTTGTGGATTCGATAGACAGTTTGACGGCCTATAGCTTTTTAACGTAATTTATTTAACTTTTTTAACCAACTTTAAAACGGAGGTTATACGTTCGACTCCTATTTTTATGTATCAATTGATTTTTCCGTCACTTCTTAACCGATTTCAAAAAATGTTTTTTTTATTTGGAAGAAAGTATTTTCGAAGGGACCACATTGCTCATCTCACCGAAATTTTGAAATATAATTATTTTTGATGTATTTAAATGACTGACTTATTACAATCGAAGTCGGTTTTCTGCAATATCACTGCGCTTATGTTATTATTTTAAGTATTGCCTAAAGTGCCAACAAAACAAACTGTTGAATATGCCTCGGCAAAATGATACCCGTATTGCTTCGAGTCTATGTAATGAAATGAAATGAAAATTATTTATTTGCGGAATATGTGTGTTAAAAAGTTGTTATAAAGATATTTAAGAATACAACATATTCTACCACATTGTGGTGTGCAAATATTTAGTTAATTTTAAAAAGTTACGTATTTCTATAAAAATGCACATTTAAATCACAGCCCTTATTTACATTTTAATAAACATTTTATTTATTTATGAACATAAGTTTCATAATTTGTTATAAATTAATTTAAAGGTAGATTAATTTTTAGTCCTATCTACCATACACTACCATGTATAATATACAATATAATTTACGACCTGTAAGAGACGAGTAGATATTGAATACGTTACCAATAAGACCAGCTGTTGCGGTGCAGTGTTGTACAGCTACTTGCTCGGGAAAGGAGAAACTACTTTCGATATTCCTACCATCCTAACGATAGTATCGTTTGCTAGCTCTTACAAAAAAAACTATCAAGGCCATCCCTTATCATCAGGAAAGTTGTGCACCTGTTCACCAGCTTACGACTTAAGAAACTTGCGTTAATATATTCACAAGGCTATGGTTGTTTCTTACTAGCAAAGAACTCGGTTGAAGACATAAAAACCTGCACTTTAACAATCGGTTCATGAAAAAAAAAACAAATTACATAAAATAGGTAAATTACTATATAAATGAATATTTAAATACAATTGGAAATGGCTCTCAAACAAAATACTGTTGTTCAACTATTATATTACCCGTATAATTTATTTTTGCAATAAAATATCAGAATGTGTTACATAATACATTACATGTATTTGCTTATGTATTGAGAATCTGTACTTACAATCCCTATTATAAGTATCGATTCTCAATATAAATTATATATATAAAAAATAATAATTTCCCTAATCTAGAACCTCTGTGGTATAGCGGTTCAGTTTTAGACTTGACTGCATAAGGTCCCGGGTTCAAATCCTGGGTCGGGTAAAAAAATTAAATTGGGTTTTTTATATTTCCTACTAAAAAAAACGTTGCTTGGGATAGGATATGTGACCGGTTGGTGATAGGCTTGCTACCTATCACATTGTGGGACTTAGTATCTTCGGCTAGTCGTGGATGCCCTGGTTGTGCCTCTGCCTACATTTTAGGGTGTGAAGATACTTTTACTTTTAGACGACTGTAGACACTGGTAGTTAATATTAATTACATCCATTTTGACCTTAGATTTATTCCAAACTAGCAATCCCGGCGGACTTTGTTTCACCCGTTCAGTTTGTATGGGAAAAAAACAAAGTATTTATTTTTCCCATTATAAGAACCTTCTCCTGACAATAACTAACACAATAAAAAAAGAATAGTTTAGTCGTTCGGAAGTTATGCGCTTGGCAACACATTTAGCGATTCATTTTTATATTATAGATGTGATAATAACAAATGAAATTATTTTTTTATTCTTCTTCAGTTTCTTCAACGTTCCACCAGCTAGCTATATATTCAACAATAAATAAATTATGAATTATGAATTACCCTTGGTGGAAGGCGTGTTTAATTTTAGTAAAACTGTAGCAGAGTGAAATCTACATAACATTACATTACATACATACATTAAAGATACATACATGATACGTACATTAAAGAAATAAAATTTCAGCTCAATCGGTAACAAGCAAATGTATCAAATTCAACTTCCATGATCCTACCCGTACAAATATATATATAAATAATCCTAGACAAGTAACACAAATTGAATCTAACTCCCAGTAAGCAAATTGTAAGCTTGGGCTGGCAATATACATTATACATATATTTTAAATTAAATAAAAACATGTAAAAAAATATAATATATAATATATTGTGAATTTGAAAAGTTTATAGTATGTACTCAGTATCTAGTTTTAAGTTACGTAATTGACCCAGTGATACCAGAAGATGTTATGACCGGATAATGCCAGTTTTTCACGAGAATTAATCACTATTTGTTAATTGTTAAAATCCGGCATTGACGATTCCATTATCAATGGCTATTTAACCGAGGTTATTCGTAATTGTCCTCTAATCTTCAGTTAAGAGTTCAGGCTACAATAATTATTATTATTAGAAGATGTTGTGGTTTTTTGATAGCATCGAGAGAAAAGTAAAGTTTGTTTGTAATCATTGAATTCCGTGTAAATATAAAATAAAAAAAGTATATTTTAGTGGCATTTTGTTCTGTTAGAGTGCACAAACAATAGTGCATCGTGTTTTTTGCGTTGCCGCCAAATCTCATGAATAGAGCTGCAGTAATTAGGCCTCCGCTTCTCAAGCCCCTGAATTTCTATGGCGTCTTATGTCTAATTTTAAATAATTAAAGCTCGAAATATATTAAACTTGACTAGTGGCAAATGTTAACGCCATTACCAAAATATTTCAGACGTGATCCTATCCAGTTATTTGGCTCATTCTCATTTTAGCTAGCTCATTCTCATTGTAGCTTGGCTCCTCTGACTCTACTGTACCTATTTTTAAAAAATACAAGCCCTCTGAGATTTCTTTTGAATATCAGGCTGCGATTAGGACGGTAGTTTACAGTTTTACTACACTTTACCTTGGTTTCGCTCGCATTTAAGTTATTAAAATAGTATCCTATAATTTTATAATACCTCCAAGAATACAAGGTTTCATAAAGATAGGTTGAGTAGTTTTCGCGTGAAAGCGTAACAAACAAAATTGCATTCGCATTCATAACATTAGTAGGATACTAATCTACCAAAGTAAAAATTGGATAACATAGAAACCATATTAATTCGATAGTTTTCAATTGAACAAAACCTTTTTGCTTTAAACATATATTTTAAGCAAAAATATACTAGCTGACCCGGCAGACGTTGTTCTGCTATATTTTAATGTGACTAGGAAAAAAATGGGGTGAGTCACCCTTATCACTTAGGGATGTGAAAAATAGATAGTAGCCGATTCTCAGATCTACTTACTGAATATGCATATAAAATTTGATGAAAATCGGTTAAACCGTTTCGGAGGATTACGGTAACTAACATTGTGATACGAGCATTTTTCATGTATAAGATTACCTTGTAGGCCGCTTGCATGTTCCTGGTTTAAACGTGTGAGTTAATTTCCAAAATAAGATGGAATAATAATACAAGTACAGTTAAATCATGTTAAAAGGTAAGTCAAATTATACCTGGAAGCGGCCCCAACTCGATGTTAAATAAACTTAAAATACAAAACTATAGTTTTTTATTGACAATAGCAGTTACAGAACACGTTATTAACTAAAAACTAAAAAAAAAACAATTTGGAATTTTTATCCCACGCAAAATAAAAGATTACAAGGTTATAATATAAAAATCCTTTGGTCGATTTGTATATATATCTAGTTGAAAAATTGTAATGATTGCAATCAGCTTCTATGTTTCAAAAGACTAACAAACAAACAAACAATGTGGGGGAAGTTTGACGGTTTGTAGAAATAGTGACATTTGGCACTCAATACCGCTGCCTATCCCAAAGCACTTAGCACGAAGATATACACGTATTTGTGTAATGAAGTCAGTTCATAAAAAATGTCTTATGAAATAAGTATTATTGAAAATATATTTATAAAAAGTGCTATTTATAATTTTCAAGAAAACGAGTGTTTTTTTTATCGATCTTAACAATAACAAACAATAGTTTGATTGACGCACGCCGTTATCATTTTCACTTGAGCACTGATGTCACATGGGCAGTGGCACGCCTGGTGAGCGTGCTTATTGTGGAAAATACCCTCAGTCTGGTAACAGCCAAGTAAATGATGTAAGCGCAATAAACTTTACCCAACGTTAGTTTAGTCGCCTTTGTGAGCCGAGACCTAATGTATTACACACTAACACCGGACATGTTAGCGTCGAGTACATGAGGTCTCGGGTTCGATTTTCAGGTCAGACATAGACAAAATTTACAAAGTAATGGTGATAGGCGATATCTTTCACATTGTGGGACTAAGGCATTACTTAGTCTCACAATGTGATATGTTTCGGCTAAACTTGTACACCAATATGTGGTTTAAAAATTGTTCCACAAACAAATAATTTTCGTTTCATTTTAATCATTGGTATATTGGTTGTATCTCTGTCTACTACTTCGGTGATTCAGGGTCTGGGTGTTTATTAAATTTATTCTGGTTACCTATTTAAGTATTTCTATGTATTGGTATCGTTGACTAACACCCATAACACAAGCATATAATTTGCTTACTTGGGGGTTAGATTCAATTGGTGTGACTTGTATAGAGATATTTATTAATTTATTTTGTTTTGAAGAATTACAAACAAATCAGCTGAGTGTTACCAACACAGTGCTTTTGATGGTAGTCGCGGTTCCCCTGTATGATATCACCATCTTATCCTTTTGTTAAATGTCAGTCAATTGTCAGCAATATGTATTTTAATATTTAATCAAAGCAGATATTTAATAGATTTTAAAGAAAGATCAAGTTTCACCCTATGTACCGTAAACTTCCATCCTTTCAAAATCTGGCCAGTCAGGAGAAGAAAGGTCAAAATAAACTACCCGGTAACTAGGATTAAAAAAGTGTACTACCATTGTTTCTAAACCTAGCCAGTCAGGAGAAGAAACAGCGAAACACAAAACCCGGCAACCAAGGTCTTTAATTATATTAAATGAATAATAAATATGTACAAACACGTTATTATTTATAATTTTCTTAACAAAGATTCTTTACAATATAATACTCGTGTTATGTTATTTGGAAATGTTTTAATGCAAGTTTTAAAACCAGGATTTTTTCTGTAGGAATTATTTAAACGAATAGTAACTTTGAAGGACCGCTGACTTGCTCCTTATTCAAATTTAATAATATGTTGAACTGTCAATCATAAATTAATTGACTATATCGTAGTTGTAAGCTAACTTAGAGTTATATATGCTTAATCTGGAAACGTGCAAGTGGGCCTAAATTAATATCCCTGGGCAAACTAACTCCAAAATAAGTAAATGATTATAATATATGCTTATGTTATGACTCAGTCAACGATACTAATACATGCGAATACTTGAATAGGTACTGGAATACCTTTTATAATCTCCTAGACCCAGAAATATAGACGCCTAGATTTCTCTCAAATGTCTGCCCCGTCAGCAAGCGAACCGGAGCCCCGCGATGTTATGTAGCATGTATGCTAATCCCTCGACCAATGAGGTCAACATTATATATAGATAAAAAGTACCTTCACGCCCGGGTCCTTCGAGAGGTAGACAAAGGTACAAGAAGAGGACTTGAGACTAGACTTCAGAGGCGGTCAATATATAGATGACTTTTTAACAATTTGTTTACTCATTTACCTTTAACATATTTTTAAGAGATATGTATCTAATCACTCTTTGATTAATCTGCATCTGGAAATGATATCTTCGTTAACCACACTTAATTCTGTCCTGTCTGAAATCGAACGTTACCGATTAATGCTAAGCATTACTCTTACCTCTCAACAAACGAGACGGAGTCTAATTATTATTCAGACTTAAAAACTTTGTACAACAAGTTAGCATTTTTTTATTGCTAACTAGCTTAAGTGATAACATTATTTACATTAAAATATATTCACTTAGAGCAGGCTTGCTAACAATAAGCCAATATTATATCTAGATATTTCTAGCTGAAAATCAACCTTCGAGACCTGGTGATAACTTCACAAATTATCAAACACGCCGGCGAAGCGTGATCTGTGTCAATTATGTCTTATAAAGTCTTTCTAAGACAGATAATGGAGATCAATACCGTGATATCATTTGTAAACGAGTTATTGACCTCAGTATGAGTTGTCAAGATTATTTTATGACGCAAATGGTGCACGCAATATTCTTATCACCATTTTGCATTACTTGTAATATCCTGCAGTGTTGTACATGTAGTATTCTTATTATATTTTTTCACTATTTGTAGTATCCCGCACATTTATGTATTTAATTTGTAGTGTACTTCACATTTATTAACACTACCTACTCACTTATAATGTTTAGCAGTTTTATAGTGTGTAATTTGCTGCACTTATAATATCCCGCAGTTTTATACTATGTTACTTGCAAATAATTGAATAATATCCTGCACCTTTATAATATGCAAGTTTCAGTACATACAATGTCCTGCAGTTTTATACAGTTCAATTTGCAGTAGGTATTTGTAACCTGCTGCAGTTCTATACAATATTTTCTTGCACTTTTGAACCTTCTTCTGGTATAAGACAACGCACAAGCTCCCTAGATGCTTAGACACAACCTTGGTATTTAGACATAATAGATTATATGACTATGACATTTTGGTAATCACCAGTTTATCCTATTCTCACCTTTTATGAGCCGCTAGATAGAAAGGTAGATGGTTCAGTCTACACAGAAGACCTTGGATAACATAGAGAAAACTATGTTTTTTGAAACACTACCTATAATGTCCTATAGTTTTATACTTTGTGGTATGCAGTATATTTTAAGTCCGACTGTGTTATACTATGTATTTCGCAGTACGTTTGATATCCTACAATTTTCTTACTAATAATATCCTGCAGTTTTATTCAACAAAAAGATACACTTGACAAATATTTTTATTAGATAAGATAGAGAACAAACACATAAGCTCGTGTAAACACACATGGTAACAGACAACCGTGATATACACCATAAATGTTATGGATGCGTCTACTCTCCGGACCGGAATATGACAATGTCATTAAGGATATAAAAAGTACAATTGTTATTTAATGTGGTAGGTCTTAAAGTTGAGTTCTTTGAAGAACAGGCCTGCCGTGTACCAGCTAGAGCAGAGATTTCCAAACTTTTTTGTTTCATAGACCACTATCTAGGTGAACTAAGGAGGGGGGGGGGTTGCAAAGTGGGCAACACCCTACTTTAAAATCACATTCATTGGGGACCCCCATTTTTGTTACGCCCAACGTAGACCCCCGTCGAGTCTCCCATAGACCCCTTAGGGGTCCATCTAGACCATTTTGGGAATTACTGAGCTCGAGTAAGTTTCTTTAAAAAACATGTCTATACATATAATGAAAGTGTTTAGTGTAAGTCTATTGAGAAATATTCTAATCGCCAACACAATTTCTAATGAGAGTGAGTTATTTGTTTGCTCTTGATTTCTTTATCAAAAAGCCGGTTTATTGATATAGTTGTTTAATGACTCTTTGTTTATACATTAATGCGGTCTATCTAGACGTCCGTCCGTTTCTACGAATAATTGTTTTCAATAGATAGGAGAATCAGTACGTTGGCCTATTTCAATTTACTCTTGTTTAAAACACTAGTGTTTATTATTTACCAGAGTAGAAGAACTTATCCTACATCGACCTACACCGAAATGATAGTAAAATTAAACTAATTTAATAATAAAATTTGTATGTTACAAATCCAATTAAAGTAAAGAAGAAACTAAGTCAAATTACAATGTTATAGATGGCAAGCCTATCGCCAACCGGGCACATATCCAATTCCGGGCAACGTAATAATTTGTAAAAGAAAATACACATTTTCTATTTTTTTTGTTGCTCGATCCGGAAATCGAACTCGGGACCTCTGACCGGACCGCTAGACCACAAAGATGATAAATGTTTTATTATTATTATTATTTCGTTTTCAATAATACATAAACAGCATATGAGTTGATATAATATTATATTTTTTCTATTATCCAAATAAGTGAAATTAACTGGCATCGACATAACTTACGTAACTTAGGTTCGGATCTTAAGCCATTAATCAAACTTCATTCCACCTGATACTGCTAACTAATAACAATTTGTCAAGTGAAATTGTCGAAAGAAAGAAAGAAAATTATTTGCTTGCGGAATATGTGTGTAAATGAGATGTTACAAAAATATTTAAGTACCTATATCAACATATTCTACCATATTTAGGTGTGCAAATATTTTAATATTTATAAAACATATTATTTAATTACATATACTACTACTTTAATTATTTATATTTATAACTGGTTTAATTATTTATTACCAAACATTTTAAAAACTACAATTAAATTAATCCTGTCTACCGTAAACTACCACTGTTTCCAAATCTAGCCAGACAAGAGAAGAAACGGTGAAATAAACTCCTCGGAAACCAGAACTTTCATTATATTTGGTTAATAGTTATAACTATTTTTACTAATAAATTCTTTTCTACACAAAAAACCTTTACACTATGTTACCTCTAACAACAAGTCAAATACCTTTCTTCGAAATCTTTTTAAATGAAGTGATTTGAGATTATCAGTAATTTGGTTGTATATATGAACGGTGGCTTTTCCCGTTCTCACAAATAACAAATTCCATCACACATCTTTGCTTTCTTAAATCAGTACCTGCAGTCGTTCTCAATCTGTATACTTTAAAATGCATCCTCATTTCCCTTGGCCATAGCATCACGCCTGAACGGTTGGACACATTTTGCAAAATATTTTTGTTTGCTTTGTTAGCTATAGATATAAATATAAAATTTCTAAAACCATAACATGTGACTATTTAATAAAAGAAACAAAGTGCATTTACTTGTATGTTAAGACTTATGAGTAAAAAAAATTGACGTATATCCCGGATTGACCCTAAAAGGAAAATAGTAGGCACATAAGCATTTATTACTGAAATTTCTATTAAAGACGAAATACGAGGGTGGATCCAAAAGTTCTAAGCCCGACCAAGAAAATGAAAGAAAAGTGGGTCAAAATTTATTTTCATTTTTAGACATAGTCTCCATCTAGCTCAACACACTTCTTCCACCTAACCTGCAACTTGTTTATCCCCTCGAAAAAAAAAAGATTCCGGAAGGTCGGCGAAATAGTCGTTTACTGCGACTATCATCTCAACTTTGGTCGAAAATTTCGAGCCACCCAAGTGTTTTTTTAAATTTGGAAATAAATGATAATCCGAGGGGGTTAAATCTGGCGAATAAGGTGGGTGGGGCAGCAATTCGTAGCAACAATCATGGATTACACACATTGTTTCAACCGAAGTGTGAACACGTGCATTGTCTTGATGAAACAAAACTTTTCTTACGCAACATTCCCGGCCTTTTTTCTTTTATTTCTTCCCGGAGTATTCGTAAAAGGTTGCAATAATAACTAGAATTTATAGTTTGACCTTTCGGTGAATAATCTACAAAATGCCCTTCGCATCCCAAAAAACAGAAGCCATGACTTTGTTAGTCGACAAAACGACCTTAGCCTTTTTCGGTGTAGGAGAGTCTGATCTTTTCCACTGTTTCGATAGTTGCTTTGATTCAGGAGTATGATGGTGAACCAAGCTTTCATCCATGGTAACAAATCTAGACAAAAAGTCCTCGGGATCAGTCTCAAAAAATTCCAAACAGTTTCGCGAAATTGTGTATTGAACTCGTTTTTGTTCAGCTGAAAGCAACCTCGGGACCTAGCGAGCAGAAACCTTATGGAACCCCAACTCTTCCGTTATTATGTGTTGCACCC